>JAUTXX010345623.1:0-13475 GCA_032273605.1 Panulirus laevicauda | reverse complement strand
CTGAAAAATTACAGTACTTCTGTGATTTAGGAAAAAAAACTGTGTTGCAGAGTAGAACTAAGTGAACGGCTGGCTTTGCAGCTTTAGAGTAAAGAACCTAACACTGCTGTGTGTGATACAATGAAGGGTTGATTCATGATGTGAAGGAACAATTATTTACAGGGATGGTGCCAAAACAGGGGCCACAAGTCTTTTTCTTCAGCCACACTTTTGACACTGAGGTATTGGTGACTGCACTGGCACAGGCCCATCCTGGAGCTTAAATTTTGGTCCTGAATAGCTGATGAACACCCATGTATCAGTCACGATACTTTGGTATCAACTCCTGATATCCCATTACAACACTTTCTCGTGGAGGAAAGCATGATGTACATCTGATGGTGGGCATGTCCAGCACAGCATGTGGGTGTGGGTATCTAGGGTTGCAGCGGGTCACGTGACGCTCACCATGGCGGGGTGGGAGGAGTCTTGAGACCCAGATTCAGGTTTGTTGCTAGCACACTGGCCAGTCAACTGGTTCACACTAAGAGGATTATTGATGTCACGGGGATTAGTGCCCACTGGGGGCCGCTGAGGATGTGGGACCTGGGGCACCTGGTTCATCTGTAGAGGGGGAGCTTCCCCTGGCGTTAAAGGGGAAGCCAAGGAGGCTGGTGATGGCATGAGCAATGAGGGTGGCCCTGATGGTGATGCCAGAGAAGGCCCAGGTGAGGGCATCAGACTTGAGGATGCTGGGGAGGTGGCAGTGTGGTCTCCCACCAATGCTGTAGAGGGGGATGACATGTCTTGCAGATCATCATCATCATCGCTATCCTGCGAGGCATCTACACTGTCAGCTGACCCGGGCGCCACGTCCTCACCTTCCTCTCCTTCCATATACCGAATACATTTCTTCTTTCGCCTGTAGAAACAGCAAATGGTAAAGTACTTCCAAGTGACAGACCAATGTAAATCAATAAAAAAAGATACATGCGCGATATTAACGTAACAAAACGTCTACTCATGCAGCTACTGCCCACATCCTGTAAAAAAAAGAAAAAAATCACATGCATCAAAAGCAAAAAAATTAAAAATTAAAATGATAATATGGCTGAAACATTACAAAGACTTCATTAATTGACTCTGGTTAGTATATTAGTAAAAGAAAGAAAAAGAGATAATTAATGGAAATAGTGTTACCTTTGTACACATAAACATGCGTAACAATGGATAATACAAACAAAACAAAACCTGTAAAATAAAAAAAAAGATGAATCACTACAAGACACTCACGTGATTACACTGCTTGTGATGGATATTGAATTGACAAATAAAACAGCCCTAATAGCAAAAATATGTTTCCTTTCCTTAAGTGTTCAAGATCCGTCACAGCAGGTCACAGCACAGTGAAGAGACTCACAGACTAGAGATTAACATAGGTAGGTTCAGAAGGAGAGGAGACACCACTGCTGCTGCCGTTGTTGTTGTTGTTGGTGTTGCTGTTGTTGGTTGTGCTGCTGCTGCTGCTGCTGGTGCTGGTACTTAAGTTAACGATGGAGTGTATGGGGGTACCTGGTGCGGGGCTGTAGCTAGGGCCCCCCGTGCCTACTTGGGAGGCTGCTGAAGGTGTCAGGGGGGTCAGAGTTGCAGGGTTAGCACCCTGAGTTAATGACACAATGACCGCCCCTGAGGGGGCTGCAGCAGCAGCAGCTGCAGCAGCCACACCTCCAGAGGCCCCAGCAGCCCCCAGCAGGGAAGAGGGAACCCCAGGGAGGCCCGCCCCCGATGCTAGCGACACCGCAGGGCTGCGGGCCCGGGAGAGAGACCAAGGTTAGAGACTAAGGGGCACCACCATCACCATACACACTGCCCTGGCTCAGAGCCTCACCGTCACCTGACTGCCATTGAACCCTGCTCCAGTAATCAGAAAATGTGTCAGTTTAAGGGTTAGCCATGCCTCAATGCACCCGCAGCTGTAACCATGCTGAGTGCACAGAGATGTTAATAGTGGCACATTTGCCCCTTCAGTCAGACTAACTTTGGTCTTGGGCACTCAAGCAAAAGTTCTCACCAATATACTTTGGGGACTATGAATTTAAGGTTTAAGATGAGGGAAGACACATTTTCTGATGCTGTTGAAGAAAGTGAAATTCAGAGTGGACGACAATGGGCGGGACAAAGTGCAGGGTGTGAGAGTGTGGGTGAGGCTGCTGGGGACAGTGGGTGGACAACGAGCCCAAACCGAGTCCCCTTTCCACACTGTGCTCACAACCACTCTCACACACCCACCACAAATTTTAAGGCAAAAACATCTAATGGCACATAAAGATGGAACAGTGAGACCTTTTGCCAGGGTCCCTTTCACTCCTCAAGTGACTTATCATCCAAGATTTTCAAATGAAAGTATGACAAATGCTTCTTACAAATTAGAAATTATATTTCAATATGGCTCAACTTCTTAGTAGGAAAACATTAGAAAATAAGCATTATTAGAGAGGTGCTTAGGAATAAAATGCAATTACAGCTTCAGGCAAAATATCTCCTGAGCCAAATAACTACCGGGTATTCTTGGATGATAATTCCCCACTCATACACCCATCTACAACTAGACTTATCATAAGAGTTAGATTATAAGATACCAAAGCATGCACATTCATCAGTAATCTCCACATAGAAGTGGTTGAAGCTTGTTTTGCAATAAGCCACTGAAGCACATACATAACTCAATTAGCAAGATGAACAGGTAAAGGCAAGATGGTGCTAACTCATGTTAGAATCAGCAATTTATTAAATGTCAAACTGACATAAAATAAAATGCATTAACATGTACTTCACCACTATCCTGCAGCAGCACCTTCAGATGTGGGACAGCAAATGCATGACCTAAAACTTAATTACTGTCATCATCAATTCAGCTCCTAAAGATTCTTTCCTTTTAACATTACAAAAGATAACAGCCATAATACAATGAATCATGCTAAGTAGCACGCTACATGAAGAAGGCTAAGGAGAAAGGGAAGAAGAGTATGAGCAGCAGTTGGTAAACACAATAAAGATCTGTGAAAAGGCTGAAAGAGGAGCTTACAATGAATGTCGTTCAGAGGAAAAAATAGTGTAAAATGTATAACAAAAAGACATATGGAATATGAAAAATCTGTGTAAATTAATAGAATCTGACAAAATTATACACAGTGAAAAAAGTATAAAAAGAAAGAAAATACATACTGTAGCTCAATCCATCAGATGATATCCTTTCAACTTAAAAACAAGCATAATAGGATTCAATTCTTGCTTCACACATCAACAAAAAATCTGTGATCAAAACATATTGTCTGTCATACAGAAATTTGTCACATTTGATTGAGATGCAATTGGCCACAGTCATTAAATAATTATAAAACATCTAATTCTATGTCAGAAACAATCAAAGACTACTAATCAGAGAAGAGAGAGGGAAATTCAAAGATCCTATGGACAATGGACAACTATAAATAAAAAATGGTGAGAAAATGTTGAATGATGGTTTCCATTTATCTTTCTTCTGTAATATGAAAATAAAACGTAAGGCAGCGTGATTTATGAAATAAAAAATCCTATGCAACTTTAAGGAATGTAGTAAATACTGTGTAAGATTTCTATAAGTATAGTGCAGCCAATGAGGGTAATTCATTGTTTTATTTCTATATACAAAGTGTCTGTCACTTTACCAAGGTAGCATCAGGATCAGACAAATAAAAGCCTCATACGCACACATTCACACTCTAATTTTCATGTATAATGCATCAAAACAAGTGCCTATCATTTACAGCTAAATCCCATACACAATTCCAAGGTATAACAACCAATTCAAATGCCCTGGTTAAGCCTACTAACAGCATGTCTCTTCCAGTGTACTACATTAATCCAATTTATGCTATCCCAAGCATAACCCTCATGTGTTCAGATCTCATTACACTAAAGCCTCTCTCACTCAATCCTTCCATCTCCTTTTTGGTCTTCCTCTACCCCCTAATCAGTCTTTCTTCTCTGATCCTTCCTATATTTCTGAAACATTTCAGCACAATCTGGTCAGCTCTCTTAATCAGACTGCACTAACTACAACATGTTTATCTCACACTGTCATTACATACATGATTCACACATCTCACATCATATTTCCTCGGTCATTTCATTTCCAACACATCTACCCTTTTGCATTCAGGGTTCAAGATTTCATCCATACAACACTGTCAGCACTACTTTACCTTCAAACAAACCCATCTTTGCCCAAACAAATCTCTCCTTCTACACATTCCTCAACACACCCAGGACATAAACAGTTTTGCAAATCATTTAGTCTTTAACAATATAAGAAATATCTTTCTGAGAGCACTGCAATATTTGAAATCTCTATCTATCTATATCTCTGACGCCTGTTCCCACTGGGACTTCCCACCAAGGCAGTGGCCACAGCAAAAGAGTTTCCTCTTATCCCTGTCCTTACATGCCTCCCTCACACAGACCAATATTTGAAGTAATGCAATAAAAAAGCCTGATATTTACTCACTAACTCTGTTCCCAATTCTAAAAGTTAGATCCATTGAATACAACCATTCAAATAATTCATATATATCATTAAGCCATACCCAGGATGTTAAAGGAAATATGAATATCCCAACTTAGATATCTAAGCACTTCATACTTTTTAACTTTATACATACACACACTGCTTCATATGCATCCAATCCAAAATCTTTCCTCTAGCATTCTTATTCATAATATCTGAAGCCCTTATCAATTATCCCATTGCATTTATCCATCCCTGCAATAACCCACTTTTCCTATCATCTGCCATACACTCAGTGATCATACTACCCAAACAACTTTCAACATACGTTTCTGATGATTTCTACACACCATACACTCTTCTCACAACTCTATTCTTTACCTATATCCCTACTTCCAGCTATGCAATGAAAGTAACTATCTGAATCTTATTTTTCACCTATTGTGACCTGCACAGACATGGGTTTCACTTGAGCATCCTTGAGGTAAATACGTTTTGCTCAATCTATGCTCAATATTTTCCCATTCAAAATAGCTTTCAGAACATCTTCAATTTTTCTCCTTTGTATGACACTACTTTAAAATTCACTGGCTACCATCCTTAATGAATTTTACTCTTATATGCCTAAACTCATTCAAAACTTATATTTCTTCAGAGAGTCATTCTATTCTCTACAAAAACTGAAACAATAAAAAAATCTTATCTTCCTCATGTTTACTTTCAGCATCCCTTAAATACACATACTTTTAACCATCTGAACATTCAATCCAGCTCTTTAATTCAGCTAATCACATCATCATCTGCTTACAATAAATAAGGTCACTACAATTCTTTTCAATATGATTTAGCAATACTCAGCCATGATCTTGTTCTCACCTTAAGTATGGCCCATTCATAAGAGGATTAAAGAACTATAGCGACATCACACAAACTTGAGACACTTCCAGACATATTTCACTTATACCACTATTTACTCCCTAACTTTTATGAATTCCATTATAAATGCTCTTAACAACATTGAAATATCTCCCATTCATATCATACAAATTTAGAACCTGACAAAGAGCTTTCCTGACAACTATATCATGTGCCTATTCTAAATCCATGCATGCTGCATGCCATTTTTCTAATTTCTGAACACTTTTTTCTCCACTAAATGCAATAGTTTGGTCTACATACCTTCTTCCCTTCCAAAATCACAATCAATCACAATTCAACTATACATTAAGCCCACTTACGCTAAGATTAATTCCACTTTAATTCTTGCAATCACTTTTACTCACAACATCAACATCTTTATAAACAAGCAACTACTACCTTTGTATGGCTGTCATGGACATTACCAATTTTCCATGCTTCCAAACACACTTTCCAGATCAATTCACAAGCAGTGTCAATGCCATTCTTCAACATCTTATTCACCATTCCATCTATTCCTCAGCTTTTCTGTTCTGAAGAATTATTGCTTTTACCTCCTTTAAAATAAGCATTTCATTCCTATATCTATTCCTCTTTTTCCTTCCTTCCAATACGAATGCACCAACAGCCATACCCTTTCACCACCAGTTCTTTATATTACTCTCTCCATCTCTTACAAGCTTCATTCCTTGTCATGAGCATTTGCCCAGGTTTGTCTAGTATAATCTTACCCCCTATAAATACATTTCTTCCATATATACTTACTTCCTTTAAAAACACTTGATTCTTCTTTTAATTTTCATTCACTTGCTTCTGAGATTTTATTTCACTTTTCAATTATTTAGGTGCACAGGTTGTACCTTTCTAATCCGGCAATTCCTAAGGTCTGACATGTTCTGAATCTGCTGCCATTAATTATCAGTTTGTGGATCTGCCACCAGGGTAATGCTGTTAGCAGCACCAAGGTACTAAAATCTGTTTACACTGCAGCCAAACTAATTAACTGTCCTGTTAATTTCTTACATTCAGATGTATTCTAACCCTTCAGGATGTCATCCAAGAGACCAAGAGGTGCAGGTGGTGCTTGTGCTAATATGCATAAGCATAAATTATCATATATGTTTGAAAAGGTGGAGTTACTGAAAAAATTAGATAAAGAAACTTCTGTAAAGACTTTGTGTGAGTACTATGAGATCGGATCATCAACTGTGTATGACTTAGGGGTCAATTTCTGTTTTCCAGCATTTTCTGTGGTCTGGCAATAGCCAGGTCCCAAGGTTGCCATATCAAAGAGGTACAATGTACCATCTTTTTTACTATATTCAGGACTTTAAATTCTACAATTTTCTCTCTAACCATCTCTGCTTACTGGAAGATTCAGTTTCTTCTTGAAAACACATTTTTCCCCTTAAAGGACTTTCCTAAATCTTTATTCCAGTAAGCTGCGACTCTCTCTCTACAAATTCTATAAATACAAAGCCACACAATTCTGTGGCATCTTTCAGTAATGAATTATCAAACTACATCCACATCATCTTAACCTCACATTGTACTATCTTACTGGATTCATTTACCTTCTAATTTACTTTCCCTTAGAAATAAAGTCTTACACTACATTCACTGACTTCTCTACCTTTAGTCTTTCTGTTTTCTGATTCATATTTCTAGTCCTGTGCTACCTACAGTAAATAGCTAAATGATGTACTACAGCCTACCATCATATGACAAATCCCTTGACTGTTTATTACAATTATTATTGGAAAAAGTAATGCATGATATAATAATTCAGCATAACAATCAGGAACAGAAATTTGCAAAATAACAGAAATTATGTCTCTGTTAGTGCTTGTAAAGTCATGAGGAGGTGAATCAATTTCTAAAGTGAGATATAAAATTTCCCCATATATATATATGTAAACTTGTTCAATTTGTGCTTAATTTGAATAATGACAGACAAATGGAACAGGTTACAATTAACACAACATGCAAAATCATTGAGTATACACATCAGAATGTAGAAAAAGTGATGTTAATATGCAAATCATACAATATGACACATATAACATACACTTATAAAAACATGAAGACAACATCCATCAATACTAACATTATGGCTGACAAGAGTAATACAGAAGGTGGAAAAACACTTATGAACAGTAACATCACAATAAGAGATTACTGGCTTTATGAACTTTACAAGCACATCAAATTGCAACAAACTAAGACAACAATACACATTTATTAATAGGAAAATTCTTTAATGGAGTTCAATTATTCCAAAATACTGAACCAAGTGGTCTCACATGCTCTTAGGGACTGAGTAAATAACAAGAGGAAATGAGGCTGTTTCTAACCTATAATATGGGACAAAACATTCACACAGATCAAGACAAAATAAACTCTATTTCAAGTGATATATGAGACATCACATTTATTTTCCCAAAGAATTCAGGTGAAAGGTGAGACTCAAGAAGACGATCTTGCCAAATAGTAAACTACATAATGTGACAGTGACCAGGGCAACATTTCTGACTGATTATATATTAGTACATTCTGGATACCACATTGATCTTCAGTACAGATGTTAGTAAGCATGACAATATATAGAAAATGATAATGAACTACAAAGGCTAAAAGAAAGATATTCTGTGAGATGGAAATCCTAAGCAAAGGGTTTGGAAGACTCTGAGATTATGGTGTTGCCATACCATACAGTGGAAAGGAAAAAATACGTGCAAATGACAGTAATAAATGTATGTAACGTTATGGAAATGTAAGGACCTTGTCAATTGAGAAGAAATATGTACAGGATAATGAATAAGCTGTATATTTTTTCAAGAAAGGTGCCAACTAGGGAACTTCTGAGATCATTTGCAACTCTGAAGTCAAACCTTAGTTTGAAATATAAAAAGCTTAATCTACACAATAATACTCACAAGTACAAAATATTGATACTAAACATATAATTTCTTTGAAAAAAATATTACATATATATCTATTTCATATTCATTATATTTAATCGCTGTTTCCTGCGTCAGTGAGGTAGCGCCAGGAAACAGACAAAGAATGGCCCATCCACACACATACACAAACATATACATAAATGCCCATATACCCTTACATACATACATATCAACATACACTCATATACATACACATGATGACAGGCCTAGAATGCAGCATTCACTTCACATCTTGCTTTATGAATTATGCTGCTCCTCTCTGCTGCCACTAGCATAACATAATCACATATTCTGAGGTTCCATCCCTTCAGTTTTCCTTGTGAAATGCCATTACATAAAATGGAAGCTAAAGTCACCTATCCATGTAACTGTCAGATCTGGTTTCTTTAATCTCTCTAGTAGTTCTTTAGTAAATATTTCTTTAAAGCAGATAGCTTGGTTTTTGATGGCTTGTATATCTATGTGCTCATTGTATTTGTGGCGGGGTTGTTTACTACAATCACTTAATTTCCATTTTTTTGCAGTTCATCTTTAGTTTCTGCTTTTCTTCTAGTTTATCATGTACATATACTGCTACACCGTCTTATATGATTTTGGTCTGTCTGTTCTGAATGTTTCAAAATGATCTAAGCTAGACCATTGTTCCTTTCGTTGTCCTTTACTGGATCTTATACTTTAGAAGTGTTCATTTTGTTGTTCAATATCTCATTTCAAGCTAATGTATTCATTTTCCAAGACTTCTCAGTTTAAATCATGCTGTATGTTTTCATTGCTGTTCTTTTTCCATTTCTAGCACAATCTTCCAGATTTGAAAAAAAAAAATTCTATTGTTCATAAATTCTGGCTAATTATTGTTGTTTCTCATACACTCATGGATTCCTGTTTTGATTAGCCCTATATGTCTCATATACTTGCTAATACTAGTTCATGTCATCACTCCATTTTGGCCTTCTTTTCAATGCTAATAACTATATTCATACTCTGGCTATTCTTTGTTTATTTCTAGTAATGTATCTCCATTCATTCCTTTTTTCTTCATCTTTCTTTCAGGCCATGTTCACCCCAGCATTTTTACTTCTCTGAAACTGGTTTTCATTATACAGTCTCCATATCTGTTTAGTTTTCCTGTACTTTTTTCTTTTCTTTCAATACTTGTTCACAGTTTCCCCAGTTAGTACTAAGAACAGATGAAGAAAGGCCTCATTTGCTCACATCTATTTTCTAGCCATCATGTGCAATGCAGAGAACAGTCCTCTATCCACATCAGGCCACACAGAACTTTCATGGTTTCCCCTGGCTGCTTCATGTGCCTTGGTTCAGTCAATCAACAGCACGTATACCTGTACACACATCAATCCATTCCACTGTTTTCCTGTAAGTCTATAATATATTCTTTGTTGACTCTGATCAATCTGGGTTGCCTCATTAAAATGAAGATGGTCTACTCCTGAGATGGACAACCTGATGACATATTAAAAGAGTCTATAACTGGTCAGGACTTAACATATAATGTGGATGGTGAAGGAGGTCCAGGTCATGCACTTTATGCTTGTCAATACTGTAACTGGCATTCTCTGGGCACAGACAACATAGGTGGAGATCCAAATCCCCCTATACTGATTGGTGCAAGTCACATTTCCCTAAACACAGGCAGTCAGGTGATCAAGGGGTACTTGGATTGCTGACTTCTCTGTGGAACATAATAATCAAGAGCTTCAACCTAAGTGTACTGGGAAGACAATTACTGCAGTTGTGAAGGATGAGAATACGGTATCGATGGCCACCCAGTTAGGACACCTACACAACAGACAGCTTGTAAAAACTCCAGTTACTTGATGATGTGATGAAGATGAAGATCATGACTGTATCAAAAACATCCCAATTTATCTTCAATTACAATCAGTTCAGGATAATACAACCGTGATCTGGGCTTGGAGGAATGTGGTTTGTGGAAAGAAGAATCAAGTTATAGCTCTGGAAAAATCATTTAAAGAAGTTGTAAATTCCAGGCTGTTTCCATGGAAAACAGTCAGGGATTGTCAATAATGGGGCCAGAGAGCTTGGCAGTGTGACACCAATGTCTGGTGGGTATCTGCACAAGATGCTATGACTTCAGTTTATGCAAAAAAGATCATTCAATGAGAAAAGGTCCTCCCAGGTGTCTATACTGTGGAGGGACTCATGATACTTGGTAGCTAGCTAGTGTATCCCAGAAGGCCTAAATGGGAAATTCGAGAAGACCACCATCAACAGTCTCATCAGGAAACCAAAAACAAAGTCAATCAGGATACTTCATGAAGCAGATTTTCCTTTACTACTGGAGAAAATCTTTGGCAAGGCAGAATGGAAGGACAGTAGTATGGTGAACTGCAAACTCAAGGCATCACAGAAAAATAGCAGTTTGGTTAACTGCAAGCCCAAAACACGAGAGAAGGATAGTGGTGAAGTGAGCTGCAAGGCAAAAACCACAACAGAAAGATAGTGATGTGGTGAACTGCAAGCCAAAAACACAACAGAAGGATAGCGTAGTTGAGCTATGCAGCTCACCACAACACTATTCCAAGGAAACCAGATATTGATCACTCAGGTGACATGGCATCACCAATGCACACTTGTCCCAAATGCACTCAGGTATAGTCAGTCTTCTTGACAGTCTGGTGACCCAAACTGAGACATCAGAAACTTACATCGAGGAGCAAGCTGTAGCCATGCAGTCCCAACACATCTCACTGTGATGTGAAATGCATTAAGGATTTCGATATATGGAGAGGCTTTTCATAATCTAATGTGTAGTGAATGATTTCCATGTGATTCTTATCAATCTGGTCTCACAGTACAGTACTGGAACTGACTCCAATACTGGTGTTATGCAAGGACCCTCAAACAGTGGCTTAGGCTAATGTTTTCTTATTGGCCTTTTAAGGGGGTCCCTCTTAATCTATTTCAGTATTCCTTTTTTATTACATTCTTCTTTCTATATTCTGAATCTGCTGCTAACTCTTGTGAGGATGGGTATGTCAACTAGTTCCTTTCATTATGCACTGTAGTATTCATATGTAAAATCTAGTGAACTTGCAAAGCTTACAAGAGGCTATCTACATCACTGTCTACATGGATTCCCATGGTGAAGTGGCTAGCGTTCCTGACAGTGAAACATTCATGGGCCACCCAGGATTAAGTGCATGGGTTTGAATCCTGGTCATGGCAGTTGGTCCACAGTCAACCAAGCTCTTCATTCATCCCCAGGGGTTGGTCGATAAAATGTGCACCTGACAAAGGCTTGGGTATATATATTTGTAGCATTAACCCATGGATGCATGACATTTCCGCTCTGCGTTACTGCATGACTGGGGTCAGTTGGACACTATCCAATATTGTTCAAAATGATATCTAAAGGATATTGGATGCAACTATATTATACATGATATCTGATAATTGATGCAAAAAACAAAATCATTTTGAAGCAAAAACAAGGAAAATTTAATGAAAAACATAGCAACTTATGAGCAGAAACTTGTCTCTTTTAAATCAACATGAAACTCCATTGTGAGGTAAACATCACCACATGAGTGACATGTTACAAAATAACGTTCAGGGCATACAAATTCACAACACAGCTTGCATTTTGCTGTTTTTTTTTTATCTTTATTCCTTGGGCACTCTGAACATCTTGAACATTTCTTTGAAGAAACAGATGCAGTAACTCAGTTCTGTCCTGAACTGCATGAACAGCACCAGCATTCCTGGCTTCCCTGTACTTGTGAGTCAAAGTCATGCCCAGTTCAGAAAGAAAAAGTCATGCCCTGTGGCTCTTGCCCCTGTGATGATCCAGAAACATGCACGTGTAGAGGACAAATGCATTGTAGCATGCCAGATCAACCACCAAATGGGTACATGCCATTTCACTTGTGTATTTGACACTATATGTACCAACTCTCTCATCTACACAGTCACACCTTCTAGTATTTGAATTATAATAAAGTATCACTTCCAGTTTCATTTTGTTACAATTACTCAGTTTTTTATCTTTGTGTTGGCTCAACAGTAATAACACATTCTAATTTTTCTTGGCCTTATACAACACTAATTGTACCCCTTCTTCACTATAGGTGAAAACAGTTTAAAACAATTTCTTATGCTTTACCTCCTGCAGGTCCATCAGCACTTCCCTTCACACTCAGTCTCTAGGTGTCATGTGTAATGCACCGGAACCACAGCTCCGTGTCCACATCCAGGCCCCACAGACCTTTCTCTCTTTCATAGTTGATTGCCACTCCCTGCGGTAGCGAGTTAATGTCAGGAACAGACAAAGAATGACCACATCTGCTCGCATCCACTTATGAGCTGTAATGTGTAATGCACTGAAACTACAGCTCCTTATTCATATCCAGGCCCTACAGAACTTTCTGTGGTTTACCCCAGATGTTTCATATGTCCTGGTTCAGTCAGTTCTGTACATTGACTCCAGTATACCACATTGCTCTGGTGCACTCTATCCTGTACACACCTTTCACTCTTCTGCATGTTCAGGCCCTGATTGCTTGAAATTATTTTCACTTCATCCCTCCATCTCCAGTCTCCTTGTTCCCTCCATCCCAACACTTACATACTCTTTGTCAACTTTTCTTCACTCATTCTCTCCATATGACCATACCATTTCAGCACACCCTCTTCTGCTCCCTGAACCACTCTCTTCATTTCATCCCTCATCTCTCTTACCCTTTCATTAGTTACTCGATCAAACCACCTTACGCCACGTAAGATCCTCAGACATAATCTTTCCAACACATATATTGTTTACAACTGAGGCTGAACTGTCACACACATGAATTGGTTTGGTTATTGTTGGGGAACACATGTGGGAGTACATCAAGGGCTTAAACTCAGATATTTTAAGATCATGGTTATGTTTTGTTATGTCTAGGTTCCAGGCCCCTATCGAAAGTATCTGCCTAGATGTGTATATTCATGTATTTAGATATTATTTATTTATTTATTTATTTTGCTTTGTCACTGTCTCCCGCGTTAGCGAGGTAGCGCAAGGAAACAGACAAAAGAATGGCCCAACC
>JAUTXX010345512.1:1822-13475 GCA_032273605.1 Panulirus laevicauda | reverse complement strand
TTACTCTATGCCGACGATCCTCCAGTGTTACCCTGTGATAGTGCAGGGGCTTCCCTGGAGTGGGGTCGTGGTACCTCACCCACGTTTCCTCGGCATTAGGACACTGATGCCACCATCATGCCTCCTGACATTCGTTTGAAATTTAATATAACCGATTGTCCCCCCCCCTCCCCCCAACTTCCCCATTAGAATTACCAACGATTGTATTTAAGACCACTGAGGTCCGTCCCAGTAGGGTTATTCAATTCCCTACTAATAATATCAATTTAGAATATGTTTAAGCAAGGATAGCGATCTAGATAAGATCCCATCCAAACAACTGCTTGACGAACTAACAAAAAACCCTATCAGATCGTTCAGGACCGCCCCCTTCAAGCTAGAGGCACGGTTATTACTTATGATATTGATACATCTATCTTCTCCCTTAACCACACAGAGAAAGTTGAAGCCATTAATCTAGAAAAGTGACATTGTCATCAACGTTTTCAAACTGAACGTCAAGATCATATAAGATGCAATGCTCTAACCCGACCGAGGCAAATCGCCTGCTCTCCCGGGGAATCCTGTTCCCCATGATCTCAGTGCTTGCCAAATACCTTACACCCGACCAGACATGGTCAATAAGTGTAAGGCTCAGGCAGCAACATGTGTTAATTGTAAAGGTCAACACGTTGCTGTATCTGGTCGTCCCATCACCCTCATACAATCACTACAAAAAAGCAGACGAGGACAACTTCAATGACAGTCTTTCCAACTGCCCTTACACAACAAACTAAGAAAATCACCAAATAATGTTAACAGATATAGAAATAGAACATATATATCAAACAATCACACACGTAACTGACGCATCCATCCCAAAATCTCCATTTACCACAAGATGCACCTTTTTCCCGTCTGCCAAAACAACAAGACTCCTCTCGTGCTGCCGTCGACGATTGATCATAACAGACATCGGTTGGGCCTAGTACGGTGGGAACTCACCTCCCCACGAAACCACACACTCAACAGCCCCAAAGCAGACCACAATAACACTGAAAATCTCTAATCGCCACAGCAGAACAACACCGAATTAGATCCCCTCACGAGTTTTGGACCCGAATCCGGAAACTCAAAGGAATACCAAAAAAAGACTTTAATGGGCTAAATGACAACAACACTCTACATCACTCTACATCGCCAACATCTTTCAGAGACACTGGGAGGGTATCTTTCACCCTCACCCCCCTCATCCTCTGGCATACGAAAACACTCAACTTGTCACACAACACATACAAAGTAGACCCACTCACTTTAATCCAGAACAGATCATACACCTGCAGTCCCTTTCAGACGACCATTTACTCAACTCCCATAAGGTTGAACGAGTACAAGTTCCTCATTTTGAAATCTCCCAAAATAGCCCCAGGTAACTCGAGCATTGGTTACCAACTACTTAACCACCTCCCTGACAGCACTATCAGAGCCATAACCTCCTTTTTCAATGTGGCACTAGCCAGTCTCAGGGTATTTCCCCAAGGCTTTCAAAACAACAACGACCACCATGATACCCAAGCCCAACAAATCAAGCAAAGACCCAATTAACTACAGACCTATCAGCCTACTTGAGTCCAATGAGAAGACATTTGAATGAATCATAAACAACAGACTCTGACAACACCTAACAAACAACAACCTACTATTACACAAACAGTTTGGCTTTCGCCTACATCACTCCACACAAGATGAACTTAACATAATCAACTACTTAAAAAAACAACACCCGAACAAACAGAATGACTGCCCTCACCACAAAAGATGTAGAGAAAAACTTTGACACCGTCTGGCACGAAGGCCTGAAGTACAAAGTACCCAGTTTCAATTCCCACGACCCACCATTAAACTTCTCTCCAATCACCTCAGCAACAGAAAAACTTGAATTAAGTACAAAAACTCTTATTCAAACAACTTCCCCCTCAACGCAGGTGTACCTCAAGGCTCCGTGCTGGCCCCCACTCTTTACACACACTACTCAAATGATCTTCCCAATCCTATACACCCGGACTCCATCACTCTCCAATATGCAGATGACGTTACCCAACTGATCAGAGCCATAACCTTCTCACACTTAACCAGTAGAACCCAAGTGGAAATTGACCACAGCTTCACCTTGGGAATTGAAATGGAGGATTAAGTCAAATCCTGGAAAATCCAACATATCCTACTTTAACGTACGTCAGAGATACAACATAAGTAATGTCTACCGACACTCCCGTATACACTGTCATTTACCCATACCCATCTCGAATACCAACACTGTACTGGGTCTGAATTATGATGTACACCTGCGAATGAACCATCACATTCAATCTAGAGCGACTATTGCGAGAGCAGAGCTCGCAAAATTGTACAGATTTAGAGAGGCACAATTCAAAACCAAGTTGCACCTCTATAAAGCATTAATTCGACCACTTATAACCTACGCCCCTTCAGCTCTTGAACTCGGAGCCAAATCCAACATCCTTGTGCTCCAGATAATTCAGAATAAAGCTCTGCGTTGGGTTTTTAACACTAAATGGCACGAGTTCATGAGGAACATTGAACTCCACGAGAGCACGACTGCCTCCACCAAACATTTATTGGAGGAAACACTTTGAAAGACGAAGTAGAGCGATTTGAAATACATCATACTCATTGGATTGATAATTTCAATAATCTCCTGGGAATAGATCACCCAGACAACATGTTCAATGTTCAACCTGAACAACATTCAGTGCCCATATATTAATTGAAAACTACTATAGATTTTACTGCTAAGTCTGTGTAGGGAACATCTTGGCAAAATTAGTGTCTGTTTGCCAGAGATACGATCCATTTCCTCCTATACCCTTAAAAAAAAAAAAAAAAAAAGATGCCCTCCACTCATCTTTGTCCTAGCAATCCTCTTAACCTGATGCAAGCTGGGTTGAGCCCTGGCTCTTTTCCTCCTACTAAAATTCACTTCCTTTAACAACTCTTGCTCTTTCCCCCACTCCTTTTATTTCCTTCCTTGGAAGGGACTTTATCATCATTCATTCATTCAAGTAAGTGTACTGCAGGTTCTCTTATCTTTCCTACCAGCATTTTTTATGCCACATGAAATCCTATATATTTGATTTGTATACACCATGACATTGGGAAATTTTCTTTGTAGTTTATGTAGGACTTGATGATAATGGTATTACCTTTACTATATATGTTCTCTGCAACATCTATTGTACATTCATGAAAATAAATGGACCTAATGTCAAGACCAGAAAAAGTGGCTTTACTGGCATGTAAAGAAAAGATTTTATACAAAAGGCAGTCTCATCACTGGGCAAGTGCTTTTTTTTTTTTTTTTTTCTTTTTTTTTTCAAGAAATACTGGTATCTCCTGCAGGTCTTTTAAGATACTGATGTTGTTGTCTATGTTGCTCAGTACCTAAATTAACAAAGTGCCAGAGGTTTCTGGATGGAAACTTTCAGATTAACAAAGGACATATGCTTATTCTTTTTTGGAAATAAAGGTATTGAAGATACTATGAAGTACAAAGTAAGACTGAAAAGGCCTTGATAGATTGATTTATTTTATCCAATGCATGCCTTTCACTTTTCAGAATTTTCAGACCTAGATACCCCAAGACCTTCACTCTGTCCTTTCAATTTCTCATCAGCCTCCCCCTCCTTGTGTCCTCCACTTCAAAAATGTAGATCCTCATATTCAGTCAGTATTTGGACCATATCAACACACCTTGGTCAGCTGTCTATTAAATTGCTCAAAATACCACACCCCTCTCTTCTACTGCCATTCCTTACATGATCATCCTGCTTTGCACCATGTAATTATCATTAGGTTTTTCCTGTACATGCACTCTCTTCCTTTCTTTTGCATTCAATGACCAAGACTTGCATCTATACAACATTATTGTTACTGCTATACCTGAAAACAAAGCCATGTGTATTCAGACAGACACTGTCATCTTTCATATGCTGCATATTGCACCCAGAACCTTGGTCCCTTCTTCAATACTGTGACTTGCTTCAGCCTCCATGTTTCCATCCACTGCATTGTCCATTTCCATTTATGTAAAGCCCTCTACCCTACAGGTCATGCCTTATTGTCACACCATCCTGGATCATCCCTCTCTTGCACCTCATTACCTTACTTTTGTTTATTTTTACTCTCAACTTTCTACTTTTCATACATCTTCCCAAACTCTTAAACTATCCTCTGGAGTTTCACCAGAATCATGTAATATGCAAGCAGCAATCACTCCACTTCTTATGCCTCCAAGTCCCAGGATTTATGGCTCTGCATCTTGCTTTACCTTGATTTAATACAAACTTTTTTCTTTACAATGTGGGCAATTATATCCTAAAGTTGCTTTTCCATGACAAACTGATTCAAAACTACCATCGTAACTTCAGTGAAAATAAGATCTAAGGTTGCACAAAAATAGTTATATTGTAGCATTTTTATTGGATCTACAGGGCTGAAGTAAAGATGGTGGTTTTAAGCAGTATGTCTTTGGACAGTAACTTCAAGATGTATTTGACCACCCTGAATAAGCATAGAGCAATAAAGGGCTCCCTGTAGGAATGTTCTATTTTACCATTACAACTTATTCAAAGAGAAGGTAAAGGTTAGTCAGATGAATGAAGAAGACAGTATTGATCTATTTTTCGCTTCTCAAATTGCTGAGTAATTAATGTGTACTTTTGAACAGGTGTACGTATGCTAGATGGGGATGTTACAGATGCTGTAGAAGCTAGATCTTTGGCTCTTAATCCTCAGCACATAGACATCTACTCTGCTTCATGGGGACCTGATGATGATGGCAAGACTGTTGATGGGCCTGGACAGTTAGCAACACGAGCATTTGTAGAAGGAATTAGAAATGTAAGACACCCATCCACTTGCTTGCACAGTTTAGACAATGCATTTACAGTATTTGTGACTGCAGCACATTTGTAACCAAGTCAGACATAAATTGAAAAAGAAAGTTCAATGCAAGCTAGACTGCTGTTTGTAGTTATTATGCTTGTACACTGTTTATTGTTTTTTAATCTGATCAATTGCAATCTGTGGTAAGAACATGTTTTATAGTTTTTAACCTAGTTTAAGATTTTACTTTCATGATGTAATTCCTAGGAAACTCTAACACCAGACATAGTCTTTGATTATGATTTTGAGTACCTCCTATTACTTTTGAAGAATGAGACAGCATATTTATAGTTGATCATATAGTGACTAAAGGTTGTAAGTAATAATTGTTTTATTTGTATAGTTTAAGAGGGATATTAGTATATCCTTAGTGCAATGCCTTTCATCCAGGATATCCTAAAGCCCAAGAGTTCTGAAAGCATCCTTCTAGGGTTGTGCAAAATAATGTAATGATTATAAAAAAGAATGTTATGGAAGTCCAGTAGTTCATAATCCATAAATGGAACTCTTTTACCATGAGCTTGGCTAATGTTTGCTAGAAATTTCCATATGAATTTATAAAGTTTTGCTTAAGAAAGAGGAGGAAAGAATGGATGAAGATTGGGATTCTAGAAAATGTTACATGTTTCTTACAGGGTTCCTCAACCAAGGAAAGGCTGAAACATGCTGCTTTAGTGATACATCTGTGCGTCATTTTGTTTTTCATTGTGTAAATTGAATAGGATATTTTTGTACAGTGTGAAAAGAATAACTGTTTTTCACACTTCCTTAGTATTTCATAGTGACTCACCTTGCACCCCACTACTTCATAATTTTGATGTTAATTTTCAGGGTCGTGGTGGCAAGGGATCTATATTTGTATGGGCATCAGGTAATGGAGGACGGGACCAAGATAACTGTAACTGTGATGGTTACACAAACTCCATATGGACACTCAGTATTTCATCAGCCACAGGTAGCTTAAAACCTTAAAGAGGTTATTTACATCTCATTTTAGTATTAGACCTTGATATTGATAAAGATTTCATTATAACTGGTGCTTTGATCGTAATGTTTAGATTGAAACTGCTATCACTAGATGACTATTTGAGTGAAAGAAATTTCTAACATTGAGTAGTTAAATTCAATACACATTGTACTTATTTTTCTTATTACATTTCCATAAGAATAGTAAAATTTGTCACAAATGTAATTTTTGTGCATGTATGACAAAGTACTACAAGATGATATGCTGCATAAAAATCTGCTTTGTTGATTGAAAAAGAGATGATTAGGGATGGACTTTGTGCTTATTATGAATGAAATGATGTATGAAGATACATGAAAGCAAAATCATCCAGGAAAGATTGGGGAGAAAAAAGCAAGATTAGGAGATAATTTTCTCATACTCAAAACCTCATTGCCTTCCCTGCCTGAGGTTAGGAATAAGTAGACAAAGGACTCATTTGCCCACATTCGCTCTGTAACTTTTGTGTAATGCACTTTGAACCTAATCCTGTCATCCCCAGAACCCTGCAGACTATGGCTTACCTTGACTGTTTTATTTGCCCTAGTTATATTTAGAAGAACGGAAATTGACATTAAAAAAGAGAAAAATGTATAAGACAGGACAAAACTTTGAGTGACACTGCTGTTGATGAAGTGTTGATAAACCAGAGAGGAGGCTAGATATGTGGGAGGGAACCCAAAAGAAAGAAGCTTGAAGATAAGACCCTGATGTCACACCCAATTAGGTTTTATATAATAAGTACAACTGCACAGGAATCACCAAAATCTTTCAGGGATGATGACCAAACATAAGTAAGATAGCAAAGGATGTCACTCACAGATCTCCCCTTATGGATGAAATACTGATGATCAGATGATATTGTAAGGGTGCTTGTGATTATGATGAATATTAGTTTTGCTCTCTGTGATTGTTGTGTGACTTCTGATGATCATGTAGATGGTAAGACATGGAGTATTTACCCCATAAAGTAAATATTCCTCACATACTGTGAATAAGGTAATTTGCATATTTTATCTGAAATAAACATAACTTTACAGAAAAGGGTCGTGTTCCATGGTACTCAGAGGCCTGTAGTTCCACCCTTGCAACTACATACAGCTCAGGATCTCTGGGTGAACGCCAGATCATAACCACTGACCTTCATCACTCCTGTACTTCGTCACACACAGGCACATCAGCATCTGCCCCTTTGGCTGCTGGAATTTGTGCTCTAGCACTTCAGGTAGTTACATGTGTATTTACTCATGTTTAGTATTTTCTTAAAAAGAAAAAGAAGTTATTTAGAGGTAACTTTTTTTTAGAATAGCTGCAAAAGGAGGTTGTTCTTTGAGGCAGGAACATTCTGCTGACGAAAAATGTGTCACATCCCACTGATGGTGTGATATTTTTCTTGGGCTGAATTAGCATTACATTCAGCTAGGACCTGCTTTTCATATTGTCAAAGATGCATAACGTTAAACATATTTTTATTACCATATGATGTATCATACTTCTCATCATTTTTAATCTTTTCTCTTTTTTTTATATTTTTTGCTTGGTGGTATTCTCGTATATTTTAAAGTCCAAGTCAAGTTATCAGTGTACTGTATATGTACTGCATGTGTACAGACTCAAGTGCATGATTACTTATTATTGTTTATACACCTCATTCTTGTATATTACAATTATATATTTCATAGTTTCAGTTTATTGAAATTTGGGTTTTATAACCAAAGTATTTGAATTTCACTGCATGTTTTGCTTTATTACAATATCAGTTTCAGGATATACATAAATATTGAATTTTTGGAATGATTTATATCTTTTGATATCAAGTTCATTGATTTGCATAATTCTTTGATGGTTGAATTAGTTTCTCATATTTTTGGGTTAGATTAAATTGAGAAATTTGGATTCTGTTTTATATTTTCTGCAACTGTACACTTAGAATTTGGTGAGGATGAAGGTTTTTAGGGATTTTAGGGAAAGATGAAATGAAGTAGGTGGGAAGGGCGTTGTGAAAGTGAGTTTGCTTGGGAAAGAGCCGCATGAGAAGAGATGTCAGGAGAGATTTAGTGTAGAATCACTACATTGAAATTAAAAGAAGCTAAGGGAGTGGATGAGGAATTGGAGGTGTTTAGGGAAGGACTGTTTATGTGTACAGGAGAAATGTGTGTCATAGAATGATAGGAAGTGGACAGGTGAGAAAGGGTAGCGAGTGGTGGGACGAGGAAAGAGAGGTGTATAGGCTTTACTTGGAGGGAAGAAGTGCAAATGATTGATGGGTTGTTTATGAGATAAGGGACAAAAGAGGGTTGGGGTGAGCAACCTAAAAGCTTCGTATGATATTACCAATTAATAAGTTATTTCATATGAGTTAGCAAAAATGGGTATAGGTGACCACAGACAGTTTAATTATCTCCTATTCTTTATCTTCACTACTTTCCTTTAACAGCCTGAGATCAGAATGTAACATGCTGGTCTCTGAAGCCAGACACAAATACTCAGACATAGTGCTCAAGGGATTCAAATCAAATTGTTATGGATTCCTTCTCAAATTGGCCTCTGTGTGCATGACAAAGCTGATGCTTTAGCCAAACTTACACTTGGTAAAGGTGATGTTGAAAGCAATATTGGGTTGTCAATTTGAAGCCTCAAAATTACAAGAAAAAAGAAACTAAGTTACCTCTTTGAAGTATGAAGACAAGTTCAGATAAGCACAAGTTAAAACATTTTCCATCATGGTGAAATGTGTAAAGCATGTGTGCATGGAGACCATAATAATATCAGCAGATTGCATAATGTTTAACTGCTAGACTACATCTAGGCTATAGGTGCTATTGGCGCTTTGGCCTATCTGGAGATGATCATGTAAATTGTAAAGTTTGTGGTGAAAGATTTGGACACAAACTAGAGAATTATATCTTAGAATGTGAAAACTTAGAGCCTTTTTGGGATAGATCTAAACCAACACTGCAAGAAATGTCACAACACCTTATTTGTAATAACAAGATACCTGAAATTTAAAGTTTGTATCCACTTTTCCATCTTGTCGTTAAAACTCACCATACGAAACTATGTTATGTATGCAATAAAGTACCTTTTATGAATTTTCACATCTTGTGTAATATCAATCCTCTAGGATTGTGTAATATCAATCCTCATGGTGTTAGGTGAAAAGAAAAGTGGTGGTGAAAGTTTTGTGTAAGAGTGTGGCAGAATGGCTTGAGTGAATGGGATACCTGTTAAGTTTCTTAAGAATGAAGGTGATTGTTGTTGATTAGATAGTAAGGATTTTCATTGTATTTATGGTTCAAGGTGAGGTGCCTGAGGATTTGTGGAATACCTATATAGTGCCATTATATAAAGCCAAGGTTTACAACATTGAATATTCAAATTACAGAAGTATGTTTGTTAAGTGTGGCTAGTAAGTTGTATGATTGAGTGGTGCTTGAGTAGCAGTGTCTTACACAAAGCTTCAGATTGAGAAGGAAAAATTTGACTTGGGGAATGGTAGAGGATGTGTGCTTTGAAGAGAGTGTGCAAAAAATACTTAGAAAACAGAAGGACCTGTAAGTTGATCTAGAAAAAGCATATAGAAGAGGTGATAAAGAGTATGAATGAGATAGCTGAAGAGGGTATGCTATCGCAGTTTGTGCAATAGAGAGGATGATATAGGAGTGGTTGACTAAATGATCAGATATTGAGGGAATAAAGCAAATGGGGAAACCGTAGTGGAGGTGGAATGATACAGTGGACGGTGTTGCAAATATATGGTGTGGAAGGAAAGTTGTTTCAAGTGGTAGAGTTTTTATCAAAATAGAAGTTATGTGTGCAAGCAGGAGAGAAGGTTTCCTGGTGAGGAAGGGTCTGCATTAGGGGTGTTTGATGTAAACATAGCTGTTTGACTTGTTTATGGATGGGTTGGTGAGAGAGGTGAAGACAAGGGTCTTGGAGAGAGGATTAGATATGCAGTCTGTTGGGGGTAGGAGAACCTGGGAAGTGAATTCTTTGTTGTATATTGATGATTTTCTGCCACTGTCCTGTGGCAGATTTGAGTGAGAAACGGCAAAGACTGGTTCCCGAGTTTGGGAGAGTGTTGGAAAGGAGAAAGTTGAGAGTAAATGCAAACAAGAGTAAGGGTAGTAGTTTTAACAGTAAATAGATATAGGTTATATGGAGTGTGAGTTTGAATGAAGAGAGCTTGGATGAAGTGTAGTATTTTAGATACCTGGGAGTAGATATGGTTGTAAATGGAATGATGGGAGCTGAAGGGAACCATATAGTGGGTGAGGGGACAAAGGTCCTGGACACACTGACAAATATGTGGAAGAGAGGTAAGGGCAAAGGTGGGTATGTTTGATGGTATAATATGGATGTATGGATGCAAGGTGTGGGCCTCAGGCAAAAATGTAAAGAAGACTGTAGATGTGTAGGAAATTAAATGTTTAACGACAAGTAAGCAGTGCACAGAAGCTAAAGAGAGCAAACAAATTTCATGGATTCATAGGAAGGGCCTTCAAATATGATTTCAGGGAATCATCCTTACTCATGACAGTTCATTTGTTCATCCCCATCTTAAATATTGTGTTCAGGTCTGGTCAGCCGTCCTAACAAAAATACTTGACAGAATTGATCGAGTTCAGAATTGGGCTACCAAGATGATTCCCAGGTTGCAAAACAAAACTTACAAGAGCAGATTAAACAACTTGAAGCAGTTTAGCTTAGAAAAGAGAATTAAACAACTTGAAGCAATTTAGCTTAGAAAAGAGAAGATTAAGAGCTGATCTAACAAGTATTAAAGATATATGAAGGCTTTGGTAATCTTAATCTATCAAGTTACTTAAGACTTGATTTATCAGCTTTCACTCGTAGGAATGGATACAAACTTGTGGGCAAACATTTTACCCTGAATGAGGTGAATTACTGTTTCTTCAAGAGGACTATTAACATGTGGAACAATTTGCCAGGTAGAGTGGTTAAAAGCAGTATTATAGATGAGTTCCAGAATAGACTTGATAAATATTTTGCTTCAAGTCTATGACTTGCATTATTTGTGCCTCCATAGTTACATTGACAATTTGCAGGTTATTCTCTTTGAAATATCTGTATACTAAATAACTTTTACTACACCAGTCAAGTTTCTGATTTTTCCACTATCACAAACAGCCTCACAAGGACTCGATGGTGTGTTGCCATGTGTGGCATGAGAAGGGTTTATCGAATAAGAAATGATAGGGTAAGAGAGAGATGTGGTAGTAAGAGAAGTATGGATGAGAGAGCTGAAGAGGGTGTGCTCTCCCAGTTTATACAGTAGGAAGGATGATTTAGGAGTGGTTTACTAAATAGTCAGATGAGGAGGGAATAAGGCATATGGGGAAACCATGGTGAAGGTGGAATGATAGAGTGAGAGGTGCTTTGATGGTTATGGGCTTGAACATTTAAGGCATGTGAAGCAGTCAGGAGAAACCCCAGAAAGGTCTGTGGGAAATTCAAAGGGGAGGTGGAATGATGAAAGATTTTTGAAAGTTCAGGGCTTGAACATTTAGGAGGGTGTAAGACGTGCAAGAGATAGAGAGAATTGGAATGATGTGGTACACAGGGGATAGCATGCTGTGAATGGGCTGAACCAGGACACATGAAGCTGTCAGGAGAACCACGGAAAGGTCTGTGGGGCCTGGTTGTGGATAAGAGGCTGTGGTTTTGAGTATTATAGATAAC
>JAUTXX010345401.1:0-13475 GCA_032273605.1 Panulirus laevicauda | reverse complement strand
TATATAGCAAAATGGTCACAGACTAGCTCCCCTATTATCCGACATTCTCCCAAAATGGTCACCAACTAGCTCTCCTATTAACTAACTCTCCTATTATCACACATTCTCCCTGAATCCCCTGACTGCTATCATACAAGCATAATCTGACCTTCCTTCCTTAACACCAGTCACTTCCTTTTTGCTTAACAAGTATGCATCTGGACAATTCTTATTAAAATGTAAGAATCTTGTACCATGATAATCAACTCTTCCCAATGTTTCCAATCTTGGATGTTGAGCATTAAAATCTACAGCCAGAGCATTAAAATCTACAGTCCAAGAACATGCAATCTAGTAAGGAACCGAGGTCAAAACATATCAAGATATACACAAATTTAGCATGTTCAACTCTCCTCTTAAATATATCTTTATGCACACACACTATTCCTTGTACTTTACTCTCATTTTCAGTTAGTTCTGAAGGTATAAAATCTTTAACATGTTTAAATGCCACTTGGGCAGGCCTACCTACTTAGCCAGACCCAAGGACTTTGCCAACCCACTTGGCCAGAACTACCCATTCATCCAGCCCACTTAGCTAGTGGCTAGACTCAGCTGCTTACCCAGACCATCTGGGCAGTCCCACTCAACCTCATGGCCAGACCCACCAACACAGCCAATCCACTTGGCTATATACACCCATCCAACCCACCTGACCAGAATAACCCACCAAAACAGCCTAGCTACTTCACCTAGCCCACCATGCCAGACCCACTCACCCAGGTCAGTTGACCAATTCTTACCATCTACCAAAACTAATAAGACTGACCTAACTAGTATATTCATCCAGACCCAATCACTGCCTATTTAGCCAAATACATTAATGCAAATAGATATGAATAAAGTTTATGAAACAGAAGGAACAAACGAGTTTTAGCCACACATAAGAATTGACAGCAATGATGAGTCTTAAGTGTGTGACCAGGATGCGGGACGGGGACCCAACTCGTAATGCATCCCACCAACCACTTTCCCCAACCTCCGCCCATTTGGAAGTGGTGACTCCACCAAGGTATTGTGATCTTGTCCAATCCTTTTATACCAGATTGGTAGCCTTACACATCCTCTACAGCCTTGGTGAGGTCCTAAGACCATCTCAGTGAGTGAATTATTTATAAAGAGGTATGAAGGGTATGAAACCCTTACATCCACAGACAGGGAAAGTAGGCAGACAGCCACATCCTGTATGACCTTGGTGACATCATAAGAAGACCTCCGATGTTCTGTGACCATCTTGGTCACAGGTTAACATTCAGAAATAAGGCAAGGGTAGATACCCTTCCACATCCTATACAACCTCGGTGAGGTTGAGTCAACCCAAGACTATATCAGTCAATGATTATTATTCAACAAAAGTTAGCCTTCAGTATCTGAACACCAGATAGATAGCCATCCACAACCTCTGACCTTGGTGAAATCATAAATTGACCTCAAAGGCCCCGACACCATGGTCATGGGTTAACGTTTTGACACATGGCAAAAAGACCTTCCATATCCCTTAAAATGGTAGGTGGTCTTGTACATACTGTACAACCACTGTGAGGTCAGGTTGACTAAAGACTATCTTGTTCAATGACTATGTCTAACAGGAAAAGGTCATCTTCAATATCTCTACACAAGATATGTAGCCATCCACATCCTCTATAACCCTGGTTAAGTAATCATTCAAACTCAGAGGTTCTGAGACTACCTTAATCATGGGTCGACATTCAGAACCAAGGCAAAAAGACCATATCCCTTCAAAGGGTAGGTGGCCTTCCACATCCTGTACAACCTCAGCAAGGTCGAGTTGACCAGAGACTACACTGGACAATGCCTATTATTCAAGAAAAGGTGGTCTTCAGTATCTCTACACCAGATAGGTAGACATCTACAGCCTATATGACCCTGGTCAAATTGTGAATCAACCTTGAGGTTCTGTAACCATCTTGGTCATGGTTTAACATTCAAAAACAAGTTAAGAATACCTTCCATGTCACTTGAAAGGGGTAGTTGGCGTTCCGTATTCTGTACAAACTGTCAGGTCGAGTCGACCCTAGACTACATCAGTCAACGACTATTGTCCAAGAAATGTGGCCTTCAGTATCTCTACACCACATAGGTACCCATTCATATCCTTTATAACCCTGGTGAAATCATAAGTCGACATCAGAGGCTTCGAGACCACCTTAAGTAATGAGAAACATTCAGAACCAAGGCAGGAAGATCTTCCATATCCCTTAATAGGGTAGGTGGCCTTCCACATCCTGTACAAACTTGGTTAGGTTGAGTTGACCAGACACTACACAGGTCAATGACTATCATTCACCAGGAAAAGGTGGTAGACATCCACAACCTCTATGACCATGGTGAAATCATGAGTCGACCTGAAAACCAGATAGGTAGCCATCCACAACCTCTATAACCCTGGTCGAATAAGTCAACCTCAAAAAGGATCAGTGACCATCTTCTGTCATGGGTTAACATTTAGAAACAAGGCAAGAAGACTTTCCATATCCCATATAAGGGTATGTGGCCTTCCATATCCTGTACAATCAGGGTAAGGTCAAGTCGACCCAAGACTATCTCTGTCAATAACTATTATCCGAAATCAAATGTGGCCTTCAGTATCTCTATACCAGATAGGTAGCCAACCAAATCCCCTGACCCTCTTGGTCATGGATTTAACATTCAGAACCAAATCAAGAAGACATCCCATAATAGGGTAGGTGGCCTTCTGCATCCTGTACAACCTCGACAAGGTTGAGTAGACCCCAGACTACATCGGTCAAAGAGTTCCTTGTCAAGAAAAGGTGGTCTTCAGTATCTCCACACCTCAAAAGCAGATAGGAAGCCATCCACAACCTCTATAACCCTGGTCAAATAAATTGACCTCAAAGAGGATCAGTGACCATCTTGGTCGTGGGTTAACATTCAGAAACAGGGCAAGACCTTCCATATCCCTTCATAGGGTAGGCGGCTCTACACATCCTGTACAACCTTGGCAAGGTTTACTCAACCTAAGACGATTTTGGCATATGACCTATCCAACAGGAGAAAAGTTACCTTCAGAACCTCTACAACAGATAGGTAGAGATTGACATCCTCTCGGGCCATAATGATATCAGGAGTCAACCTAAAAGAGGTCCTCAGACCATCTTGGTCATAGTTTAACATTCAGAAGCAAGGCAAGAAGACCTTCCATATCCCTTGAAAGGGTAGGTGGCTTTCCACATCCTTGAGTTGACCCGAGACTATATCGGTCAAAGACTATTATTCATCAAGAAAAGGTGGTCTTCAGTATCTTCACACCAGTTAGGTAGACATCCACAACCTCTGACCCTGGTCAGATATATCGACCTCAAAGAGAATCAGTGACCGTCTTGATCATGGGTTAACATTCAGAAACAAGGCAAGAAGACCTTCCATACCCTTTGAAAGGGTAGGTGGCCTTCCACATCCTTGAGTTGTCCCGAGACTATAGCCATCTACAACCTCTGACCCTAGTCAAAAAATCGACCTCAAGAGGATCAGTGACCATCTTGGTCATAGGCTAACATTAAGAAACAAGGCAAGAAGACCTTCCATATCCCTGGAAAGGTTAGGTGGCTCTCCACATCCTGTACACAATCTCGAAGAGGTTCAGTCAATCTAAGACTATATTGGCCAATGACATTCAACAGGAAAAAGTGACCTTCAGAACCTCTACAACAGATAGGTAGAGATCGACATCCTCTGTGGCCATTATGATATCACGAGTTGACCTAGAAGAGGTCATGAGACCATCTTGGTCTTAGTTTAACATTCAGAGACAAGGCAAGAAGACCTTCCATATCCCTTGAAAGGGTAAGTGGCCTTCTACATCTTTCAGTGATCCCAAGACTACATTGGTCAGTGACTATCATTCAAGAAAAGGTGGTCTTCTGTATCTCCACGCTAGATAAGTAGACATCCACAACCTCTATGACTATGCTGAAATCATGAGGCGACCTCAAAACCACATAGGTACCCACCCACTACCTCTATAACCCTGGTCAAATATATCAACCTCAATGAGGTTTTTGACCATCTTCGTCACATGTTAATGTTCAGAAACATAGGCAAGAAGACCTTCTATATTCCTTTATAGGGTAGGTGGCCTTGAACATCCAGTATAACCTCGGTGAGGTAAAGTCGACTTGAGACTACATCAGTCAATGAGTAAGGTAACATCAAAGGTGGACTTCGATATTTCTACATCAGAAGTGTAGCCATCCACATCCTCTATGACCCTGGCGAAATCATTAGTCGACCTCAGAGAGGTTCTGAGACCACCTTTGTCATGGGTTAACATTCAGAACCAAGACAAGAAGACCTCCCATATCCCTTACAAGGGTAGGTGAACTTCCACATCTTGTAAAAGCTTGGTGAGGTAGAGTTGACCCTAGACTATATATCATCGGTCAACAACTGTTGTCCAACACGAAATGTTGGCTTAAGTACCTCTACACCAGATAGATAGCCATCCACAGCCTCTCAGACCCTGGCGAAATCATGAGTTGACCTCAGAGAGGTTCCAAGACCATCTTAGTCACGGGTTAACATTTGGAACCAAGGCAAGGAGACCTTCCATATCCCTTTGAAGGTAGGTGGCCCTCCATATCCTGTACAATCTCAATGAGGTTTAGTTGACCAAAGACAATCTTGGTCAATCACTTATTCAACAGGAAAAGTGACCTTCAGAACCTCTACAACAGATACGTAGACATCACACCCTATATGGCCAAAATGATATCACGAGTTGACCTCGAAGAGTTCCTGAGACCATCATCGTGGTTTAACATTCAGAAACATGGCAAGAAGACTTTTCATATCCCTTATAAAGATAGGTGGCCTTTTGTATCCCTTACAAGGGTAGGTGGAATTCCATATCCTGTACAACCTGGGAGAGGTTGAGTCGACCCAAGACTATCTCGGTCAATGACTTTTGTCCATCATCATGCAATATGGCCATCAATATATCTACATAAGATGGGTAGCCATCCACATCCTCTATGACCAAGGGGAATCACAAGTCGACCTCAGAGAGGTTCCGAGACCACCTTAGTCACGGGTTAACATTGGGAACCAAGGCAAGGAACCCTTCCATATCCCTTTAAAGGGTAGGTGGCCCTCCACATGTGTACGTGTGGAGGTTGTAACTTTGATGTTAAGTCGACATAAAACTATCTTGGTCAATTATTTATTTAAGAGGAAAAAGTGACCTTCAGAACCACTACCACAGATAGGTACACATGCACATGCTCAATGGCCATAATAAAATCACGAGTTCACCTCAAAGAGACCCCCAGACCATCTTGGTCATAGTTGGACATTGAGAAACCAGACAAGAAGACCTTCCATATCCCTTAAAAGGGTAGGTGGCCTTCTACATCCTGTACAACCTCAACGAGGTTGAGTCGACCTAAGACTATATTGGTCAACGACCATTCTTAATCAATGAAAGGTGGTCTTCAGTATCTCCACAACACATATGTATACATCCACAACCTCTATGACCATGATGAAATCACATGTGGACCTCAAAACCAGATAGCTAGCCATCCACAACCTCTTATGACCCTGGTCAAATTTATCGACCTCAAAGAGCATCAGTCACCATCTTGATCATGGGTTAGATTCAGAAACAAGGCAAGAAGACCTTCCATATCCCTTGAAAGATAGGTGGCCTTCCACATCCAAAAGTTTTCCCTGAGACTACACCGGTCAACGTCTATTATTCAAAAAAAGGTGGTCTTCAGTATCTCCACACCAGTTGGGAAGACATCCACAACCTCTCTGACCATGGAAATCATAATTCTACCTCAAATCCAGATAGGTAGCCATCCACAAACTATGACCCTAGTCAATTAAGTCGACCTCAAAGAGGTTCTGTGACCATCTTGATCATGGGTTAACATTCAGAAATAAGGCAAGACCTTCCATATCCCTTTAAAGGGTAGGTGGCCTTCCACATTCTGTACAACCTCTGTGAGGTTGAGTTGACCCGAGACTACATCGGTCAACAACTACTGTCCAACATGAAGTGTGGCCTTCAATATCTCTACACCAGAAAGGTAGCCATCCACATCATATATGACCCAGTGAAATCATTAGTCGACATCATAGATTTTCAGACCACCTTAGTCATGGGTTAACATTTGCAAGGAAGGCAAGAAGACCTTCCATATCCCTTAAGAGGGTAGATGTCCTTCCACATCTGTACAATCTTGGGCAGGTTCAGTTGACCCAAGACGACATCGGTCAACGACTATTATTCACCACGTTATTCTTCAGTACCTCCTCACCAGATTAGGTAGACGTCCACAACCTCTATGACCATGGTGAAATCACGGGTCTACCTCAAAACCAGATAGATAGCCATCCACGGCCTCTGACCCTAGTCAAATAAATCAACCTCAAGGGGATCAGCGACCATCTTGATCATGGGTCAACATTCACAAACAAGGCAAGAAGACCTTCCATATCCCTTTATAGGGTAGGTGGCCTTGAACATCCGGTGAGGTAGAGTCGCCTTGAGACTACATTAGTCAATGACTAATATCTAACATCAAAGGTAGACTTCAATATCTCTACACCAGAAGTGTAGCCATCCACATCCTCTATGATCCTGGTGAAATCACTGGTCGACCTCAGAGAGGTTCTGAGACCACCTTTGTCATGGGTTAACATTCAGAACCAAGGCAAGAAGACCTTCCATATCCCTTACAAGGGTAGGTGAACTTCCACATCCTGTATAACCTTGAAGTTGAGTTGACCCTAAACTAAATCTCATCAGTCAATGAATATTGTCCAACAGGAAATGTGGCCTTCAGGACCTTTACACCAGATAGGTAGCCATCCACAGCCTCTATGACCCTGGTGAAATCACGAGTCAACCTCAGAGAGGTCTAAAGACCATCTTGGTCATGGTTTAACAATGAGAAACAAGGCAAAACCTTCCATATCTCTTAAAAGTGTAGTTTGCCTTCCACATGCTGTACAACCCCGGTGAGGTTGCGTCAACCTGCAACTATATCAGTTAACAACTAATATTCAAGTAAATGCGATCTTCAGTATCTCCACACCAGATAGGTTGACATCCACTACCTCTATGACTATGGTGAAATCATGGGTCAACCTAAAAACCAGATAGGTAGCCATCCACCTCTGACCCAGGTCAAATAGATCGACCTCAAAGAGGTTCTGTGACCATTTCTGCCAAGGGCTAACATTCAGAAATAAGGCAAGAAGACCTTCTATATCCCTCTAAAGGGTAGGTGGCCTTCCACATCCTGTGCAACCTTGGCGAATTTTTGTTGACCTGAGACTACATCAGTCAACAAATATTGTTCATCTGCAGGAAAATGCGACCTTCAATATCTCTACACCAGATAGGTAGCCATGATGACCCTGATGAATTCAGGAATCGACCTCGGAAAGGTCCTTAGACCATCTTGGTCACGGGTTAAATTATTTAGTAACAAAGCAAAAAGACCTTCCACATACCTTTAAAGGGTAGGTAGCCTTTCATCCCGTACAACCTTGGTGAGGTTGAGTAGACCCAAGACTACCTTATTTAACTACTATAATTCAACAAAAAAGGGGGTCTTCAATATCTCCACACCAGATTAGACATCCACATCATCTATGACACTGGTGAAATAACTACCTAAGAGGTGTCCTGACACTATCTCGGTCATGGGTTAACGTATATAGAAACACGGCAAGAAGACCTTCCATATCTCTTAATAAAAGTGTAGTTCTACATCATGTACAACCTCGGTGAGGTTGATTCGACCTAAGACTATCTCGGTGAATGACTTAACAGGAAAAGGTGGCATTCAATATCTCAACAGATAGGCAGCCATCCATAACCGCATGACCCTGGTGAAATCATAAATCAACCTCAGAGGTCCTGAGACTATCTTGGCCATGGGTTAACATTCTGAAACATGGAAAGACCTTCCATATCCCTTAAAAGGATACGATGCCTCCATATCCTGTACAACTTTGGTGAGGACAAGTCGACCTAAGACTATCTCGGTCAATGACTACTGTTCAACAAGAAATGTGGCCTTCACTATGTCTACACCCAATAGGTAGCCATCCACATCCTCTACAACCTCAGTGAGGTTGAGTCGACCAGAGACAACATCGGTCAACTATTAATCAAGGTGGTTTTCAGCATCACACCAGATAGATAGACATCCACAACCTGACCATGGTGAAATCGAGTCAACCTCAAAACCAGACAGGTAGCCATCCATAACCTCTATGACCCCTAGTCAAATATATTGACCTCAATGAGGTTCTGTGACCATCTTCGTCTTGGGTTAGCATTCAGAGGTAAGGCAAGACCTTCCATATCTGTTTAAAGGGTAGGTGGCCTTCCACATCCTGTACAACCTTGATGAGGTTCAGTCAATCTAAGACTATCTTGGTCAATTTCTTATTAATTCAACAGGAAAAGGTGCCCTTCAGAACCTCTACAACAGATAGGTAGACATCCACATCCACTATGACCATGGTGAAATCACGAGTTGAACTCGAAGAGGTCCCAAGACCATCTTGGTCATGGGTGAACATATTAAAAAGGCAAGATTTCCATATCCCTTACATGGGTAGGTGGACTTCCACATCCTGTACAACTTCGGTGAGGCCAAGTTGACCCGAGACTACATCGGTCAAGGACTATTATTCAAGAAAAGGTGGCCTTCAATACCTCTATAATAGAGAGGCAGCCATCCACATACTTTATGACCCTTATAAATCATGTCGACCTCAGAGGTCCTGAGACCATATTCGTCAAAGGTTAACATTCAGAAAGAGCAAGACGACCTTCCATATCACTTAAATAGGTCAATTTCCACATCCTGTACAACCTCGGTGAGGATGAGTTAACCTACCTCGGTCAATGACTTATTCAACAAAATGTGGCATTCAATATCTCCACACCAGATAGACAGCCATCTACCTCTGACCCTCATGAAAATGCCCTGGCCTCGAGTGAGGTCCAAGACTATCTTGGTCATGGGTTAACATTCAGAAACAAGGCAAGATGACCTTCCATATCTCTTCGAAGATTAGGTGGCCTTCCATATCCTGTTCAACCTCGGTGAGGAGTCGACCTGAAACTATATAGGTCAACAACTTATTCAACAGTAAGAGGTGGCCTTCAATATATCTACAATAGATTGGTAGACATGAATATTCTCTATGACCCTGGCCTTCAATATCTCTACAAGAGATATGTAGACATCAACATTCTCTGACCCTGGTGAAATCATAAGTAGATCTCCAAGAGGTTCTGCGGCCATCTTGGTCATGGGTCAACATTCAGAAACAAGGCAAGACCTTCCATATCCGTTACAAGGGTATGTGGCTTTCTATTATCTGCACAACCTTGGTAAGGTTGTCAGCCTAAAACTGTATCGGTCAACGACTATGATTCTTCAAGAAAAGGCGGCATTCTGTATCTGCACACCAGATTAGGTAGCCATCCACAACCTCTAAGACCCTACTGAAATCACGAGTAGACCTCAGAGGTGCTGTGACCATCTTTGTCATGGGTTAACATTTAGAAACCTGACAAGACCTTCCATATCCCTTAAAGGGATGTGTTCTCTGGATGCTATTACTAGCACAGTTTGGGCGTGTATGTTCTTGTGTTCCCAAAACTGGAGCAGGCTGAGTGTCTGTTCGTGTTGCTATTACTGGCTAAGTCAATTGTGTGCACTTGTGGTGTTATTACTGGCATAAGTCATGCGATGTTCTGAGGGCGTCATTATGTTTTACTGCCACTACTGGCAATTGTTGGGTGTATTCGGGGTGTCCTTACCAATTCATGTGTGATATTACTGTCACAGGTCATGCATGTTGTCATTCTCACAGGTCGGGTGTTCTTGAGGTGCCGTTACCAATATAGGTCGTGTGTCCTGGGGATCCAATTTCTGGCACAGGTCAGATGTATTCTAACAGCGCCATTACTGGCACAGGTCAGGTACATGTTCTCGTGATGCCATTGCTGACACAGGTCAGATGCAAGTTCTCATGTCAGTTGATGAACAGAGTCATTGTTCATGTGTGTAGACCAGGAGTTCCCAACCTGTTATGCATTCAGTTATGGAAACAGCAAACATAATGCACCCGCCAACTTCAAAGAAAAATTCAAAAACATAATTGTGTTAACAATCACAGTAATACACATTCCCCATAACGTTATGTGCCTATAGGCTACGCGGTAGGCATCATTTCACGAAAACATCAAGAGCCACACTAGATTTAGGTTGGGAAACCCATGTGTAGTCAATACGTCATTAAGTCGCATCGAAAATTCAAGTATAACGCACCTTGTATGAAGCGTTGTTATCGGCCCTCAAGATCCACCTCTGAAGACGGCTCCTCTTGAAATAAATAACCTAATCTCATGCTCATTTTTGACAATGCTCTGTTCACCCTTGGACAGTACCCTGTAATGTTACACCAGCTGGTCTGATGCTCGCAAAGTGACATTAACAGCGCACAGTTCATTTCTGTGAACTACCTTTAATGTCACACCAGCTGGTTTAAGTGCTCGCTTAAGTAACATTAACATTGCACTGTCCTCTGTAAACAGTACTTCTGTTATGTCAATTATAAATCGAACGTACCTTAGTGTAAGAGGTGAGATGTCCCTCGACGTGGTCCAAATCTGTGAAAAAAAAAAACACAAACATCGAAAATGGAAATAAATGCACGCACCTTGCACGAAGCGAAGCATGGTCCCTCGATGTGGTCCATCGGCGACCTGTTAAGAAACCCTACCTGCAATAAAAATGTGAAATTAATAGCCTTTTATTAACTAATTGTATGCATATAACATATTTAAGAAATATGAACAAACTAGGTATACAGTTCTCATATCAGTTCTCTACATTACCGTAACTGAACTTGAAAAGCGAGACGAAAAAGTTAGCTCACCTTATCACGACGGATGAGGAAGCCTTGGCGCCACTCTAGGTGAGGTCCAAAACGGGAGGACCAGCCACCGGGGACTACCGTGCCTGCAATAACATAAACATAAAACTCTTAGAGGGAAGTAAGTGCCAGTGAAAGGAGAATGGAGGGTATTGATGTGATAATGTGATAATCTGAGGGTGAAGGGAAGGTTGTAATGACGCTAAGACGGAGGGAGTAGCCAAAAAGGGAAAGGGTAGGGAGGGTAGCCGGCAAGGAAAGGAGGTAGGGTGAAGCCAAGACGGAAAATGGGGTAACTAGGGAAGGAGGTTGGGAAGAAGCCAAGACGGAAAATGTGGTAACTAGGGAAGGAGATTGGGAAGATAACTAGTTAGGGTGTGGAAGTAGGGTAACCAAGAATGGAGGGAATGTGGGGTAGACTTTGGGAGTATTAAGGAAGTGGGACAACCGGGAATGAGAGTTGGTATCCAGGGAAGGAGGGAAACTGAGGCCAAAAAGGGAGAGGTAGGGAAACAAGCAAGAGAGAAAAGGGGAGTGGGGTTGCCAAGGGAGGTAATATGGTAACCAGGGAGGGAGGGAATGATGGTATCCATGGAGGGAAAGAAGTGGGGTGGCCAGTAACTAAGGAGTAAGGGATGTGGAGCAGCTAGGGAGGAAAGGTAGTAACCAGAGAGGAAGGTGGTAACCTGGGAGGGAGGAAAGATGGTTAACTTGGGAAGTGTGGGAAAACAAAGTACCAGAAAAGATCCGTATGATGGTTTCCACCGAGGGAAGATGGGCTAGCCAACGAGAGATGGTAGGCTATGATAGACAAACTGTTAAGGTGAAACCGGTTGCCAGGGAAGGCATCACCCAGGGAGGGAGGTAGGGGTGGCCAGGTGGTGGGAGGGAAGCTGGGGTAGCCAAGGAGGGGGGGGGGGGGGGAGAGCAAGGGAGTAAGGAAGGAAACCTGGGATAACCATGGATGGAGGGAAGCTGGGAGTGAAGATGGTAACCAGGGAGGGAGGGGAAGAGGGGCAGCCAAGGAGGGAGGTAAGCTGGGAGAGAAATGGCAACCAGGGAGAGTGGAAGTGGGATAGCCAGGGAGTGAAAGTTACTCAGGGAGAAAGGAAAAGTAGGTTACTCGGATGGGGTTGTCAGGGAGGGAGGGTAGGTTGGATACCATGCGTATAAAAGTATGCAACACCCAAGTGGCGGTCAGCCAGGGAAGACTTCGATGCCGTACTTGCCTAGTCCTGCCGCCAAGGCCGGAATATATGCAAGTCAAGCCACAACATTCAAAATATTATTCATAACATACCACAAACTTTAGCTTCCTGGGGATAAGTTGCGGTGCAACAAGTAGACTTAAGCCGGACATGCTCAACCGGCAACTTTATATCTTACAATTTCAATCATTTTCATAATTAACTTTATATCTTACATAATTTCAATCATTTTCATAATTCCCTTTATTCATTAATATCCTATATTTAAATAACGTTTTAAGCTCTACAAGGCACCTACAATCACTATCTTACCTCTTCTTTCTTCGATATCCATCTTCACCATCATACCGTACAGCCTTCTCACTTGAAATCACAATGTCGTCTGAGCGGGAAAACGGTTACGGGTGTGATGACGTGGAGTGCCTAATTCAATTTCTTTCAACTCGTTACCCAAGTACGATTTAGGGTGTATTTTTGTCATATTTTTAGATACTCTATTGATCAGTTCCTCAAAAATATTGAATAGAGAAATTTATCATTCCCTATAAAAAAAAAGAAAAGCAAGTTACATTCTTTTTCTCTTAAATCTCAATAAATCTTAATATTTAAAGCACAAGTCAAAGTCAAAGATCATAACTGTACAATGAATATTATCTCGTTACAAATTTTTAATGTCATTCTAAATTAAATTGACTTATCAATTTTACTCATTCATTCACTAAGACATTGAGAAATATATTGCTATAAAAATGTATAATTTAAAGATGTTTTATGCTTCACATTATTGTTCAATTGATCATTTTAAATGTTCTTACGACAAGATCTAACAAGTTGAAACACACCAGAATGTCAGTACTACTAACGACAACTAATTGCAACATCGGTGTAAGTAAAGGTTTTTATTACATTTCTCGTCAAATCATCATTTTCTCATATGTCAATATATGATATTACACTAAAGGATATCTTTAGAATTCTAAACTGGGAGTCAAAAGAGTATCAATACGACGTTTCTATACCCCTCATACCTTAGCAATACTGTTCGTAACACCGTCAACGCTAGTTTTGTTTGTCTCTCATATGACGAATACATAAAGAATATACAACAGACTGTGTATCAACGAGAGACACTGTCACCACGTCACGGTTATCAACACTTTGAACATGCCGATACAACATTTAATCACGATCGTACGATTCCTACCGGCTGAAGCACTGCCCTGCGACCCTTTTAGGCAAGGCGGTACGACCCATGCTGGAGGCAACACTCTA
>JAUTXX010345290.1:0-13479 GCA_032273605.1 Panulirus laevicauda | reverse complement strand
CCATCATAAGACTATCCCCATCACTGCTTACGGGTGATTAAATCAGCGCTAGATGATGTATAATGAGACCCTTGTAGACCCATAGGTTTAGGATGGTTCGAGACCAGTGGTCGGTATGGAAAAATCTCTCGGGTGTATGAGGTGCGTTCCATCGGAGTTCGTTCGATCGGAAGTCCGTATAGGGAAGAGTGGACATGTACGGATGTCTGAGGGAGGTGTACGGGGTTGTCTAAGGCGGTCTGGTGTGAGGTGCGGATTTTTGCAAATGGCGTCGTAAATTTTCCTCCTATGAATTTCTTGCTATTAGGTGTTCCAGTAAGCTCTTATTCAGGTCCAGCGTAACTGCAGAGTGAACGAGCGCGAGAGGAAAAGTATAGCCGGGAAGTGAGTGAATACAAGGGAGACAGAATATAGATCTTTAAAATGTATACGTGGGGTTGTAAGCAAGTATCAGACACTGAATGTTTTCTTCAAGGTGCTTTATGTGAAGAAACGTGTTTTGATTCTGTACGTTGAATGTACAAGAAAATGTACAACGAAACGCGTAGCGAGGGAAACCATTTTATTTTCTGGTCACGTGGCGATGTGCTTCTCATAGACGCTAATTGCCCGAGCGGACTATACATGTGTTCTCCTAACCAGGCTTGACTCACTTGCTTCGTTACAACATGGATGAAGACATCCGTTCTGGGCCGGGACGTGTAACCACTGCTCCACGTGTTGGTCGTGGGTAAACAGCACAGGTGACGAGGGCGGTCATTAGACACGTCGGATGATAGTTCTCCACACTCGGGCAACAGTTATCGACGCAACATTCCTGCGCGCAGGAAGCGGGGGAGGGGAGGGGGAGCGTCACACGCTTTCGTCATAACATTAGTTGCTGTTGACACAGTGTCCGAGAGAGTCCATGGATACCAGACAGCCCAGGGGTCAGATATATCTGGATGGTTCAACCTTCAAAAGCTTAAAGATTATGATAATCTTTACCTCCTTCAGCACGATGGGACGGCACTACACTCGAACACGGCGGTACGATGCTTGAGTACAGCCGCACGACCCGTGCATGCGATAGACTTGGCCTTTGGCCTGACTGGCAATGGTCAGGCCAAAGGTCAGGCCATCATACCCACGGATCGTCCTGCTTTACTCAAGGATCGTGCCATCGCATTCAAAGATCGCATCTTCGTGGTGAAGTGTTTAAACCATAGATGCTTCACATACATATTCCTTGGATGTAAAGGATACGTAAAGGCCTCTAGGTATGAGGATCTTGACCTCATGGGTTGAATAAAGTCGCCGCAGCTATGGTACTGCCTCTTGGTAACTAGTGGTCGTAAAGAGATGTATGCATAGAACATAAGCGATGCTAAACACCAGGGATACCCCCTGTGGAACTCTCTCATGCAGTTTGGGACAAAGTTCAGGTAGGTGTAGGGCAAGTTGCGGTCTCAGGGTAGAGTTTCAACCAATAGCTTCTGAGATCACAGCTTCAGGCAACAGACTAAGGCCACAGTCTCGAGCAAGTGTCTCGTTTCACAGTCTCGAACAACAACTTGAAGACGGTCTCAGATAACGGTCTCACTGAACACATCAAGACAGCAGTTTGCTGTGAGTGTTGAAGCCTTCCTTGCTTGTTCTTACCCGCCAACACCACCTCTTTCAACCGCCACCCACCACCTAAACCATCTCCCTCCACCTTGACCACTTCCAAATACCACCTTAACCACCTCAGATACCACCTTAAAACATATACAACTACCAACTTAACCACCCCAATTACCACCTTCATCACCCAACTATCACCTTAACCACCCAGCTACCAACATATCCCCCCAGCTACCACCTTAACCACCCCAAGTATCAACTTGTCCACCCAAGCTACCACCTTAACCACCACCTCAGCTCTCACTACCACCATCTTCAACGTAGTTTTTCATCTTGCCATAAGCGACACGGGAACATGTTCCACCAGCACGTGAAGTAAATCCTCTTTGGTTGAAAGTTTTGAACTGAAGCCTATATTGTGCACCTGTGAACGAATGAAACTGAAATTTGTACCCAATGTCCTCACCTACAGTGATGTCTGGTCACTTTACATCGTCTAATGTGATGTCTGGTCACTACATATCATCAGAAGTGATGTCTAATCACTTTATGTTATGAAAGGTGATGTCTTACGGTATGAAAAGTGATATCTGTTCTTTTAATCTTGTGTAAATTGATGTCTGATTATCGCATCTGAGGTGATGTCTGATCACTTTGATATTTAAAGGGATGTCTATTCTCTTGATATTATGTAAAGTGATGTGTAATTACTTTGAATCATCTAAAGTGATATGTAAGGTGGTGTCTGATCAACTTATCCAAGGTGATGTCCATCTGAAGTGATATCCTATCACTTTGTTGTCATGTGAAATGATGTATGATTACTTTGTATTTTCTGAAGTGATTTCTAATCACTTTCTTATCTAAAATGACGTTTTTTCTAATAATAGCACGTAAAGTGATGTCTGATTTCTTTATATTACCTAGATTGATGTCCGTTTTCTTGATATTATGTAAAGTGATATTTGATTACATTATCTACGATGATTTCTGATCATCTTATAATGTCTAGAAGGATTATGCCTCCTTTATACCCCACGTCTAGATCCGCCCAACCTTGGGACCCCTCTCTTACCAGCCCCCTCCCTAAAACCCCCTTCTCTTAACCTTTATATACCATATATAGTGGTCGCTTTATAGTAACTATAGTGAAGTCTTAGCACCTTATATCATATCTATGGTGATGGCTAGTCATTGTATGTTACCTCAATTGATGGCTAATTACCGTATATTATCTATAATGATGGCTGTTCACTCTACACCACCTAGAGTCATGTCAGATGATTGTATATCGTCTAGAGTGACTGCCGTTAGCTTTGTACTATCTAGAGTAATGGCCGACCACTTTCATTCATCTTGAATGCCCCACCTACAGTGGGCAGTACCTCTGGGGGGTGTTTTATGGCGCTTCCATTCATCATGAGAATATAAATGGGGGATTATACATCGACTGTCTCAGGGACCTGCGAATAAGGTGCACGTTATATACACACGTTGTTTATGTTGTTTACGTCCCTGCAAAGTCTTTACGCTGATTAAGATTTAATCGTTTTTTTCTTCTCTCCTCCCTCCATAATCTGTAACGTATGTCCATGCAGCCATTTGTTACTTGTGGATTGTATGTAGTGAGTTTACCGGGCGTCTCGCTCACCTGCTTCGGCCATGATGGACATTAAGGGAAAAAAAAAAAGGTACGTCGTTAATTGCTTCACATCACTAAGACCAGAGTGAGGACGTAAAAAGATTTAAAGTACAATCTCTTCATTCACCTTTAAGAAAAAAAATAGATTAATGATGCTAATCGAGTGAATAACCTTATTCAAGATCGCATAGTTCCATTAAAAAGAAAATTAAAATACTGTGTTGGATTTAGCGGATCACAGATCTGGTCCTTCGCTCAGACTTATTATCACATGTATTCGTCCTTATATAAACGTACATTCACACTGGGGACAAAAAAAGTTGTTCTCTGACACTCAGGATACACAAGACAGACACGAGTGCAGTTCGCACCCTCCAACTCACCTTGAGTGGATAGTCACTCCCTCTGAACCAACCATTCTTGGCGTCTCGTAAGTCTGTCGATGGACAACAGACTGTTCCTATCGGCTAACTTCCCCACCACACCCCAGACTGTACCCCGAGCGCCGTTGTTAGGAGAGATGCATGTCGCCAGTTCAAGTTGTGAGGGACGGGAGAAACTGCGTGAGGATTCATCATGTGGATTCACAAAAGGTCTTGCTAGGGAAGAGAGGGGGTTAAGGCAGACCTTGTCAGGAAGGGTTGTGAGAGAAAGATGGTTCCCGTCAGGGGGGCGGTATGTAAAGGAGGCTTATGAAAGTGGGAGATGACAAATCTGGTCTAGAATGTCTACGTTGAGGTTATCTACTCGAGAGAGTGGTAATAATGTCTTCAATTCCTAATCAACGTAGATGGAGACGGTACAGTGAAGCAGAAGGCTCCTCCCCATCCGCCAGCCCCCTCCGGTACCTCATTACATAAACAGAATGTACTGTTGTGAAAATTCTGCAGGAAAGGATGAATGGGAAACACGATCTGATCTGATTACAGCCGCTGCTTACTCTGTAGATGAGAGACTTAAACCACCTGCTCGGTAAAGAAGAATGAAGTTGAAACTCTTCTATGATATACTTCTGTTCTTGGGCATTTTCGTAATGGACCATAGGTTCCTTATCCGTTAGAATTGATATTACCTAAGTATTTGTGTAACCGTGTTCTAAATGTGCTGATAATCCTCACTCTAGCCAAATCCGTTGGTAGTTTACTTTGGTGTTTCCAACTCTCCTGCTGAAGAAGCTTTTGCCTTAAACCTGCATTACTTTTCCTTCTTTTTAACTTCATAATCGTGTCAGTGTAATTATAACGGGAAGAAATTATCGTGAATATTATGAGAGAGAATATTTAGTACGATGAATGTTTATATTAGATCGCTTCTGAGTCTTTTTGTTTTTAAGAAAAATGATCGTACGTATATGAATACATGTTGGTGGGGTTTATATCCGAGGAACAGAATGTGTTTGGTTGTTCTTTTTATGGACTTCAGTTTTATTCTTTTTTTTAGCTACTATAAAGTTTCGCAATCAGAGCTGTAATCTTTATTATGAATAAGGTCTAACAAGGGCATTGTAAACAATAACTACTGCGTCTTTCATTTCATAGTTTACGGCCATGAAACCTGATACTCTTGTTTTAACAGTATGCAGCTGAGCACTGGTGTGCGTAAGGTAGGTCATTACTGGTCATCACCTCTGTTTTCTAATGATGGCTTCCCAGTACCAGACATTCTGGGTTCGTGTTCGAATACATAATTTCATAGCCTATTTGCTTTGCCTCTGACCACTGTATCAGTTTGTCTAAATTTCCTCAAATCTCCGAAGAATCTTCCCCTGTTAGGTCTTAATTCCTGATAATTTATCGTCGGCAGTTTCTGAGGGTGGTTTGGACAAGAAAGTGTAAGAAAGATCTGGCCAGGGAGCTGCGATCACATTAGAAAGACAGATAACAGAACTTGATGGTTTATGATGGTCATCTGCAAGAGTACATTAATAGGATCTCACAATTGTTATAGGTGGAGTTAGAATAGCAAAGCAGAGGTCTCAGCACTTACCACTCCCTTCGGCATATCTGACTGCAGGGGAGTAGCTATTGAGATGCATCATGTCGTACAGAGAGGGGATCCTGACATGGATATTTTATTGGAAAGTGTGAACGGATAACATATTCTGATCCAGTGTCCCCGCGTGATACTCGGGGCAGAATATCTTAAGGCATTTCTTAAAGAAAAAAGTTTGATGATATCAAACTGTCATTTTCTGAAAAGCTTATTCATTGGTAATGAATCTTTAAAGATTTTTTGTATTCTTGATTTATAATTATTGATCTTCGAGATGAAAAACGTTTGGCGGTAGTTTATGGCCTTCGTGATGAAAAGCGTTTGGCGGTTGTCTATTCCAGTGTTTTATAGATCCTCTGACAAACTTGCCCACATTCGTACTACATCTTCCCTTTGATGTCTTTTGTCATTTCTGGTTATTTGGTGTCTAGCAGATGGTCTTCTGTCGCGGAAATTTTCCTTATCTTTAAAAGTGTTGTTAGTTCTTATCATAATCTATTTAATCAGAGAATTTGATATTAGATCTCCAAGTCTTTCTTCGTAATGTTATTTCTGAACGGAGGAATGAATTTTGTTGATGTATTTTGTATTTGTTTTAGTTTTTCTTCCGTTTTTCTAAAAGTTTAATGACCAGAACTAAACATCGTAAACGAAGTCTGACCAGGGCGTTGTAAAGATTTATTATGTTTTTCATTCTACATTTCTAGAAACGAAACCTGATATTATTTTATCATGTGCAGCTAATGATTGTTTTATGAATTCTAATTCATTGCTGACTATATATTTAAATGAGGCCTGTGCAAGGAAGTCTGAAGAAGGTCTAGCCAAGGATATTGTGAGAGAGGCCCGATGGAGATATAGTAAGGAGAGTTTGGCCAGGGAGCTGTAAGGGAAGCCTGGCTAAAGAGCTGTGATGGAGGCCTGATTAGAAAAGTGTTGGGTTGACCCATGCAGGTAACTGTGAAGAAGTTCTGATTGTCGAGGTGTGAGGTGATGCTTAGCCAAGAAGGTGTAAGGGAGGTCTGACCAGGCAGTTGAGGGGAGCCATATAGGGAGCTGTGAAGGAGAGCTGGCCAGGGAGATGAGGGAGGTCTGGAGAGGGAGCTGTAGAGGAGGTCTCGCCTAGAGGGGTGAGGGACCGGGTAAGTCGCCTTGGGGTACAACACACAGTAATTATGTCCCTCTAATTGATTTGTCACTTCACCTTCGTACGCCGGTGTCCTTTGTGGCTGGTCTGACCTGACTGATGACTTGTAGGGCTTCCTGGTGTATAGTGTGAGCTGCTGGGGTTCCTGGTCGCAGTCCCAACCTAACTGATGGATGGCATGAGTTGGAGAATCTGGTGGATAGTATGAACTACTGGGCATTTTGATGGTTAGTTTGACTTGCTTGGTTGCCTGATGGATGGAATGATCTGGCCATGGTCTTTCATGGAAGGTTTAACTTGTTTGATGAATTGTTAGGGTTAAACGGGGTACAGGGTGTCTGGCGTGATTATCTATAGTACTTTCATACTATCATGACCTGTAGGGTACCTGGTGTCTGGTCCTACTAACTACAGTTCTCATTGGCTAGTGTGACCTGCTTAGGAGTTTGTTGCTTGGTACTAACTAAAGAGATGGGGAAGGTCTTTTATATACAGTGGTCTTTTTTTTTAACTGAATTAGTTTTGTTGATTGTGTTTGTATTCATTCTCATTTTTAGTCATCTTCTGTCAAGTGACCAGAACTGAAGGGCTATTCTAAATGAGATATGACTAAAGTACCATAAAGGTAAGTGTTGCGTCTTTTGTGGTATAGTTTACCAGCAGGTTCGGGTCCTCCGGGCTCTGGTCTGCTCGATCCAGCGGAGGGATGAAATGCTCCGGACCAGCTGGTCATTGACCTGTGGACTCGAACTTACGCTACGACAGCAACAGACCCATACTAAACCTTCCTTCACCGCTATCACACTGTCCCAACCTGGCCACTGTACCCTCCTACACCACCACCACCACCACCACATTCTCCCACCCTGGCCACCACATTTTCTCTTACCACCACCACTTCTCCCTCACTGGCTACCACATTTTCCCTCTCCACCACCACACCCTCCCTCACTAGCTACCACAACTTCCCTCTCCACCACCACACCCTCCCTCACTGGCTACCACATCTTCCCTCTCCACCACCACTCCATTCTTCTTTATAGTATAGACATTTCTGTGAAACTTGATATTCTGTTTGCTTCTCATGTTCAACTAAGCATTGCTTGAAGCCATCACCGATTATCTCTTGAAGGGAGACCTGGTCATAAAGCTGTGAGAGAGACCCAGCCAGGGAGGTGTGCAGGGGGCCTGGCCAAGCCTGGGCAGGGAGATATGAGGGAGAACTCGCCAGTGAGCTACAAGGATGGCCTGGTTAGGGAGATGAGGGAGGATGTGATATAAGCCTCGCCAAGAGGGATAAGTGACCGAGAAGTTGCCTCGGGGAACAACACACAATAATCATGTTCCTCTAATTGATTTGTCACTTCGCCATCGTACGACGGTGTCCTTTGTACCTGGCCTGACCTGCGTGATGACTTGTAAGGCTTCTTTAGGTACCTGGTGGATGGAGTCGATCGTTGGTGGAAGGTTTGACCCGGTTGATATTGGGTTAGGTAGTAATGGAGGTGCTTGATAACTCGCGTGAACATCCTTAGTATTTCGATGCCGTTATGACCTGTGGGGGGTACCTGGTGGCTATTGCCACGCTTATAGTGACATGTCTTCAAGCACTCTTAATGATTCTCCTCGAGCTTCAATTGGAACATCAAGTATAGAGGAGGTGATCCTCTCTTCTCCTGGGGCTGTATTGTGGGATTCTTTCGTGGCTCTTTTTGAATCCCTTGTCCTTTTCTGAAGAGATACCGCTCACCTATTTCGTAATAAAGGGCGAGTCTTTCTTTTCCTGGGTGCGTTCAGTATTCTTTTCCTTTTAATGTCATTGGGTAAGGAAATGAAACTACTATGATAATGTTCCTATTTGTCAGCAAGTAGATGATCAACAGTTCTGGGACTACAATGTTAGCCTGTTTTGCGTTTCGTCCTTTTAATCTTCCGCGAGTTTCTCAATATTTCAGATCTTGTTGTCTGACGATCTATACCTTCATTCAGTGTTTGCCAAATCCAACATCATACAACTCTTTCCATCTATTAGGTTTATTTAGACTCTTGCCGTCCTTTGCTATTTCTATATTCCATAAGAAACTGATAAAGAATAATGTTGACCGCTTTGATCCATGAATTGTTTTGCTGTATTATCTCATCTACATTTCGCCTTCTCTTTCATTAAGAGTGCTCAAAATAGTTATGAACCTCCTCAGCATGATCACTGCAAAGAGTCTCATAACCTTTTATCATGAAATCTACAAACCATTTGTTCAAATATCCAAAGATATATATTTTTTGTATGATTCTCCAACCAGGGAACATTCGTTTGTCTCAGCTTCTATTTAACATACTGCTTATTGTACTTAATAGTTACGTCTAACATATTATTGTACTTCATAATCATGTCTGACGTATCGTGGTCACTAATCAAATGGTACAATTGTTGGGGTGCTACATCTGCGTCCTCTCCATTTTCCACAAACGCAGGGGTCGAGTCTTCCTCCCCTATTATGAGTGAACGATTCATCTCCCACTAACAGGATCATGTCATTATCAAACGTTAACACTTTTATCAGATTTCTGCCTCCACTATTACATGACTCGCCTTGTGCTAACTCCGGCTGATGTCCATTAGAGTCACCTGCGATAATCTTAACCCTGTCATTCCCGTAGTTCGTAAATTCATGAAGTTCAGGAACAGAAAATGTCTCTACATATGTATTATATACTATCACTTCAGTATTATCAGTTCTAATTGCAGCCTTTAAGCGTTCGAGTTCTCCCACATGTTCTATGTTAGGCCGGAGCACTTCGGTGTTGTCCTTAACTAGGATTATGACACCACGCTGGTTCTCCCACTCTCTTCAGTAAACTTGTAAATGTGTCTGTAAAGGACAACACGACAGTACAACACCCAGGCAGACGGGACGGATGTAACCCAGCTCCTATGTAGTTTGTAACACACTGAGATGTGTCACAACTGTGCACTCACAGATCACTGGTAACTACTAAGATTTCGAGACATTGTTTTAGTGGAAACAAGTGCTAGACATACTAGATTTCTCCAATGAAAACAGTCTATATCTTCATATGAAACAGGTTTTATAGACACTCCTGTAACCTGCAAAGGTACAAGGTATCATCTGATGATTTATTTCTCGGTGACAGAATTAGCTTTGTTGTTGTTCTCTGCATTCATTCTAGTTTTTTATCGTCTTTGCCAAAGTGTAGTAACCAGAACTGAAGAGCATATGTGGAAAGAGGTCTAACATTGGCGTCTAGCAATTAATAGTTTTATTGTTTAGTTTTCAAGCTATGCAAAGAAATATTCTGTTTGCTTTACCGTAAGAGACTAAGCACTGCTTTGTGTATTTTACGTCATTACTGATTATCACTCCAAGCGGGGCTCGGCCAAGCCAGGGAGCCGTAAGGGAATCCTTATTAGGGAGCTGTTAGGGAAGCATATTTTGGGAACTGTAAGGAAGGTCTGGCTTGGGAGCTGTGAAGGATTCTTGGCTGTGGGGCTGTGAGGGAGCTCTGGCCAGTGAGCTGAGAGGAAATCTTGGCCAGAGGAGCTATGAGGGAGGTCTTGCTAAGAGAGTTGAGGAACCAAGAAGTCGCCTTTGGGTACAACAAACTATAATCATGTCCCCCTAATTGATCCGTCACTTTGCTTTCATACGCAGGTGTCATTAGGGCTGGTCTGACCTGACTGATGACCTGTAGGGCTTGCTTGGCTACCTGGTGTATGGCACGAGCAGCTGGGGTTCTTGGTAGTTGCTCTGACTTGACTGGTGGTTTGCAAGACTTGCTAGAGTTCCTAGTGAATGCTATGTACGTTGTGTAACTGGTGGATGGAATGATCTGCCAAGTGTTGTTGCTGGAAGGGTAACATGTTTGTTGGATGGCAAGGTTTAATGGAGATGCGTGTTGGATAGTGTGGGCATCGATGCCATTGTGACCTGTAAGTTACCTGGTGGTTGGTCTAACTAACCAGCCTTTTTTTTTAGGGTTTATTTGGGAAGGAGGGTGAGAGAATTAGTTCTGTTGCTCTTCTTTGTATTTCTTTTAGATTTTCTTCGTCTTTGATGAAGTTTAATGAGAAATGAACTTTGTACTTCAAATCATATCTTTTTAGATCTTTGTAAAAGCAATTATTGTGTCTTACGTCTTTTATATCTCTTGCTATGAAACTGATATCCTTTTGAGTTTGATTCTGTGTAGCTTACCTTTACTTTGTTGCAGTTGGTTTTGTTATTTCTGGCTACAACTCCAAGGAAGGCCTGGTCGAGAAACTGCAAGGGTGTTTTGCCTAGGCAGTGTTCGGGTGGCTTGGCCAGGGTGCCGTGAGGAAGTTTGGTCTGGTAGGTGTGAGGGAGACCTGGCCAGGAAGCTGTAAGGGATGCTTAGCCAAGGAGCTGTTGGGGAATCTTGGCCAATGAGCTGTGGGGGGATCTTGGCCAGTGAGCTGTGAGGGAGGTTTGCCCTAGGAACTCTGAAGAAGGCATGGTTTGAGAGCTGTAAACGGATCCTGGCCAGAGAGATGTGATGGAGGCCTGGCCAAGAGGGTTAAGGGCCCAAGACGTCGCCATGGGGTACAACACAAAATAGCACTGTCCTTTGTGGCGATTCTGACCTTTTTGTTGATGACTATATGGTTATCATGGGTACCTGGTGGATGATGTGAGCTACCTTGGTTCTTGATTGCTGTTCTGGCCTGACAGATGGTTTGCAAGACTAGATGCGGGTCTTAGCATGGATGGTATAAGTTGCCCAAGTCTTCGAGGGTTGACTTGCCTGAGCACCTGTTGGATGTATGATCGTGCACGGTCGTTGGTAGAAGGTTTAATGGGGGTGCTTGGTGGCTGGTGTGATCATCTGTCCCTCGTTTCTACTATGATATGTAAGGTACCTAGTGTCTGGTCTGACTAACTAGGGTGCCTAGTAGTTAGTGTAACCTAATAATGTACTTGGTGCACGGTATTACCTGACGAGGTGATAGATGGCTTTCTCGTTCTGCTTAGATATCTTGAGACCTCATTTCTTCCCAGTTACCACCACCCTATCATGACCCACTGTGGCACCTAATTTGAGCTTCCGCCGTGCCTGATGACAGGTAATTTACTGCCAAGGTACTTGGAAAATTTGTCGGGATTCTTGGTGACTGGTATGACAGGCATAGATGGTCGTGTCTGGTACGGCCTTACCAGGTACTTGACTGACCTGCCAACCTACCTCATCATTTTTCCTTCTTTGGGAGTCTTTACCGCACACAGATCATGACCTACAACAAGGATCAACTGTAGTGCCTAGTGACGGATGAGTTCATTTTTCGGATGATGAATCTTATCTATATGTCTATCCATGTATCTGTCCCTATTTGCATCTAACTACCTCTGTTTGTCTACCTTTCTCTGTCCATCTATCTACTTGTCAGTCTTTCTATCTATCTATTTATCTATCTAATTATCTATCTATCTATCTATCATACTACCCCATGCCTAATGTCATGTGTTGGATCAGTTGCCAACAGCTTTTGGATTCGTCCACACACATCCTCAACCCCGGCCAGTGTGTGAAAGTGAAACATGGGACTCCCACACTTATAAGAGTGGTTCTCTCATTTCACTTTACAAGTAAAGTAGTCTGGTCACAGTCGAGACCAACGCCTTCTTCCGTAACACATCCACGCACAGAATACACGAAACACACGAAAATGATTTTCAGAGTACGTACCTGCCTTCTGGCAGTGAGACACTAATGTGATTCAGGACAATCCAATGGTTTTACCCTTAAGTTAGTATATCCTTCCCACTGGTGTTGGGGGTTATAGTGTCTTCCACTGTGAAAACACTTCTGACAATGTTATTCAGTTCCATGCATCATCCCCTATAATTCACCCCATCCCCCTGAATGTCTCTCTTCTGATTAGCTGCTCTTAACCTGACTCCTGAGGAATTCATAGAAAAGTTTTGGATTTTCTCCTACTTATAACACGATGTACTTTTAAAAAGTTTATTTGTTCCTCCTTTCTTATTCTGCTATACCTAGCAGCATTTCACGTACTTTTACCACTTTTGCTGTCACGCAGGTATGAATTCTGTCCATGAATATGTCTGTCATTATAACTAGTTACGCTATTCGTGGTCATCGATCCCAACTTCATTACCAGTTACGTTATTCGTGGTCTTCGGTACTAACTTCATCACCAGCTACGTTATTCGTGGTCATCGGTTCTACTTCATCACCAATTGCGTTATTCGTGGTATTTGCGCCCTCTATGGTGCGGTTATATTCTCAATCCCGAGGTTGATAATTCCTTCAGAATTCTTCAGTTCGCCTTGAAGTAGTTCTGTCGTACAGTAGAACAGTCTCTGTGTCCATCCAACTCACGAGGATTTTCCCCGCTCATGTGAACATTACCACTCCACCTTCCTCCCTCCGCTTGGTATCTCACCCGCCCTGATGCCCTGTTTAGAAGATTTCGATTTTCTAAACTGCCGATAACTCAGTCATAGACGCCCCTCTCTTGCCGCCCCACTCTGATCTCTCCCTTAATACTCTTCGCTCCCATGAATACCCCGCGCCCCATCAACCCCTGAACTACCCCTAAAAGGATGGGATATACGTAGGATATTGTCTCCTATTCCATCACAGGTAGGATTCTGTCTCCCCCTTCATGAAGCGTGGCATTTTCTCTCCCACTCCACTATACGGTAGTATTCTCTTACCCATTCCATCAGACCTAGTATTCTGTCTCCCATTCCCTCGTACATAGAAATATATCTCACATTCTATCATACGTAGAAGCTACGCTTCCATTCCATCATACGCTGGATTCGCTCTCATTCTGTTTTTCGTAGGAATCTTTCTCCCATCCCATCATACTTAGAATTCTGTCCTTCATACCATCATGCTTAGGAATCTTTCTCATTCCATTACACGTATGGTTCTATCTCGTATTCCATATTTCCCGTCATAGATGAGAATCTCCCATTCGTAGATTTTGTCTCCCATCCCATCACATAATATATAGGATTCTCTCTCTCTCTCGCTCTGGCTCTCTCTCTCTCTCTCTCTCTCTCTCTCTCTCTCTCTCTCTCTCTCT
>JAUTXX010345181.1:0-13480 GCA_032273605.1 Panulirus laevicauda | reverse complement strand
CGCTGGGAGGACCTGGCGAGCAGCGGACAGCCAATCCCAGCCTGGGATGCTGCTCGGTTGTATCCAATGAAAAGCCTGCTTGATGGTCTTATTCAGCCAATAAGAAATCGATAACGACATGCAATTGCCTTAACCAGTTCTCAACCAGTCGTCATGTATATCATATTAAGATACGACTTTCAACAATATATATTTTTCCTATTAATCAAGTTTTATTTTCAAGTGTAGAGTCGTCTGGCTGGCTGGCTGGCTGGCTGGTGTTGAGTGTACGTCGGTCGGGGTGTCGTCTGGTATCGTACGATAGATTACGTTATCTTATCGTCCAGTAGCTATCATTATGTTTATATTGGATTGGTTATATATTGGCTTACTTCAGAGATAAGCATTCATTTCTTTCATGTGCCTCACACACACACACACACACACACACACACACACACATATATATATTAGATCAATTTCATCCAGGCTTCTCCATGTCTGACCTAAGTACATATAATAAGCTTACCTTCCGGCTCCCACCTCAAGAACTTATTCTCACACATCCCCTTCCTCCCTACCCATCCAAGAAACACAAGGTTCTCATAATACATAGATCCCGAGATGACACAAAACAATGACCATCCCATTCCGAAGGATTCCAGAGATTGAACGAGTTTCCAGGTGATTGAGAGGACTTCCAGGAAAGTAAAGGGGCCTTCGGGAGACTGAGGCTTCCAGGGACTGGGAGGGTTACCGGGGACTGCGAGTCGTTAGGGATTGGATTAATAGTTGGTTCGAATCACTTCAATTCAGCATCTGCCTGTCACATCTCCTGCAATGTCTTTTCCTTATGTATAACTGACTCCAAATCTGCTATTGTCAAGCACCGGTCACTGTGGTCAGACCTTTGGAATTGTTCTTAAAAGCTAAAGGCATGTTCCTCAGAGCTGAGGGCATTTTCTCCAGGGCTGAAGGGCATGTTCCCAAAGGATAAAGGCATGTTCTCAGAAGCTGAGGGCATGTTCTCAGAAGCTGGAGATAATGTCTTCAAGAGCTGAGGAATAAATCTTCACGCACACAAGAATCCTTGACATCTTAATATCTTATAAAGTTTTGGTCGTCCAAATATGCGAGTTAGGGAACAGGTCTCACAACTCTGAGTCGGACTTTGAATAAACAATCGAGGAAATCTTTGAGGTGGATGTTTGAACATATAATAAGTACGGTCCAAATATGATAAGATTATGAATGTAGGTAAACAGATAATAGGATAATGATTGCAGAATACATATATATCCTATACCGGACAAAACATATATTGCTGATTACAGACCTTCCTCATCTTTGACTATAACTGGAAGATTATGACATTACCGAATTTACCAAAGTATTCGTCATAAACAAAGCTACAGAAATCGTATGAGAGCCGGCCAGACGACTTGACCTTATTTAGCTAAATAATGATAAAGTTGAGCGGTGATTCTAATACAAATATTCAAAAGCATCAAAGGATTTGATAATCTTGATCAAACAAGCTGCTTAAGGCTAGATATTTCTGATCACTTTCGAAGTAATGGATACAAACTCGTGGGCCAACATTTTTAAAACGTCGAATGAGAAAAAGTAATTATGTTTCAGTAGTGCTGTTGATAACTGAAATGATGATACACCAGCCACAGTAGCTGATAACACCACCATAAATACTTTTAAGAATAAACGACAAATTATCTTCCACTCTGAGTCCACGACTGACATTATCTGTGTGTCTGTAGTTACATATGAGGTTAACAGGTATTTCTCCACATATCACCTGTTCGCTTCTGTACTCGTACCACATTAATCTGCGTTTCTGATCTGTTCCACCATCACAAACTGCCTCAAACTGACCCACTGATCTGGCTGCTCGTATTCCTTTGTATTGTCTTTATTCAGGAGTGTGTAACACACACCTGACGCTATAAGATACACGAAGCATACAAGATACACCTGACGCATATACGGTATACCTGACGCAAATACGATATACCTGACGTTTGTAAGGTACACCTGATGCGTATAAGATATACCCAACGCGTATATGATACACCTGACATTTGTGGTGGTAAGGTGTGAGGCAAACAGCTGGTGGTCGGGTCCTGGTTTTCTCTGAGGTTTACTCAGGTTTACGGAATACCACAGTTTACGAGCAGGAGGGAGGGGGTAAGTGGTGCTTACTCCCCACCCACGTAACATCATCATTAACCAGCTAACGACGCCACTAATTGCTGTATCTCGTATCTCGACTCACACTCATTAGACAACAATGGGAATAACATTGTGTAATTATCATCATAAAATACTCATTAAAACATCATTGACAATTAAGATCTAATCCATTTTACGACAAAACACTTTACACTAAGACGTTATGACTGATTGCTATGGTGTCTATAGATGATAGGAAAAAAAATCATCAGGTTTTGCTCATACTGAAAATGTCTTGTCCTCATGAGACGAAACGATGAGGCACAGTATGAGGACTGGAGTTTATACCTCACACTCGAGTCTAACGTTTATGCCAAGTCTTCCGTGTATACAAGCCCCAGCCTTTTATCTACTTAAATTCAACGTGAAATGGCTTCGTTGCATCGGTAACCACCATTATATTGCGCCAGACCTGCTGTATGTGGTGACCCCTTGTCTGTACAGATCCACCACCTCAATATCAACATGTACCTCTCGTAACTAGCCATCCTCCTCATGTAGATTAATATCGGCTACTTGTGTGTAGTACATATCGGACATTTACATATAAATATCGGCCACAGGTAAATAGTTTTTGTTGCTATATCAACAACATGGAATCGCAGAGTTTTAGGTGAGTTTTGGGATTCTGTTATTTTGGTAAGGTTTTGTGTGTTTGCTAGTCTTGCGGTTTTTAACTTTTGCAGGAGTTTTGTGTTTACTTTCCGTACAATTTGGTAATTTTGTTAATTTCAGTGGAATGTATATAATTATCTACTGGCGAAATTATCATTTTGTTCCTTAATACAGAACTTTAGCATGTTTTGCATTGGTTATTTTCGTCGTAATTTTGTACTCTGACAATTTTCCGGTCATTTTGAATTTCTGTAATTCAGGATCTTGTATTTTCATAAAGTTTCAGCAGAGTTCTGTGTTTCTGTAACTTTCTCTGAAGGTCTGGATATTTTGTAACTGCAGCGAGTACACCTGAATTTTGTAACTTGCTCTGCTTCAAAATTTTCGTGATTTCCGGTAGAGTTGTCTGTATCTGTACTGTTATAACGGTGGAATTATCATCTGTACCGTTAAAACGGTGGAATTATCTGTACCTTTATAACGGTGAAATTATCTGTACCGTTATAACGGTGGAATCATCTGTGTGTTTCGTGGCCACAGCTGGGTATATCAATCATTCAATGCTTAATAATTTTTCGAGTTGAAATCATCGTTACTTATCGAGCAAATATTATCATAATGTTTTTATGATATTCACTGGTTGGAAAGATCAATATTTTGTCGTCTTCACGGAAGTTTTACCTTAAAGTTATTGTGTAAAGAATGTGAATATCGCCTTTCTTATACAAAACAAATTTTAGTTCTCAAAATGTCCAGTAACTAATGTATTACGTATTATCATTATCACCGATTATCATTATCATTATTATCATTATCATCATCACTATTATTATCATTATTACTATTATTATTATTATCATTACTATTATCATTGGTTTTGTTTTGGTAATATTCCTGTGATCACCATAAACATTAGTACAGCCGTCATATACAAACACAAGAACCTGTTTCACTCTTGCTGGCAGTGAAGGCTTCGTGGCGCGCACACAGCCATACACTGTGTCTGGCGGTATGTAATGACGCACATCACAATGTTCTTAATACACACGTAACGAAGCTTTAATGGACGACATGGTGTATGCCTTCGTCAGCCTGGTCATCTGGAGAATCTTGGACCTTCCAGGTATCTAGAGGGACGGGTATGGTACCTTTGTGACAAGCATCGCGAAATTCATGTTGTATGTTGGCTGGTAGATGTCCATGTTCTTGACTGCTTCCAAAACTGGATTTCTCGTTTGTGAGCATCGTTACATATGGTTCTGATGCGATTGTTTCTGTGGGACGTTTTCAGTCATCTTGAAATGATGAAGGTGAAGGAACCCCATAGAGAATGGGCGGCATGTTTGCCCCGCCCATGTTGTGGTGGGTTAGTGAGGCCCCCGGCCGGGGGTGGGTGGTGGGCTGGCCATTACCATACCCTCCTATAATGGTCCTCGGCTGACCCTGTAATTATGAGTGTACTCCCATGTCAGACGCCACACGGACGGGTTCGAACCGCTGTGCTAGCCAGCAGCAGCGCCGCCGATCATGCGTGGATTACACTGTGATCATCTCCTTATATTATTTACACCGCTGGCCTCTACAACCATGAACACTCTCATGGCTTACCAGTAGGTCACATGATGGTTACCGAGTGGCTCTTGGCAGCTCATAGGTTCTCTGTACCTTCTCATGTCTTCCTTGACAATTACAATCTGAACCTCTTCTCAAAAGTCTTGGATTATTTTCCTCTCTCTCTTTACCTCTCTGTCTTTCCAGATCTTGTTATATTTCACTGACAGTTTGGACCTGACGAGGAACCGTCTCCCGGACCAGAGCTGTTCACGTATGAAAAAAAGTAACTCGTGGGAGAGAGAGGGGCAGAACAGCGCCATAAATTTGTAATTCATTTCTCAGTCATCTGGTTACATGGCGGTACCTGGGATAACCAGATAACACAAGACCTGATCCTCTATGAAGAGGTCTTCTGCAAGGCAAAAATAATAGTATCATAAATTCTTAATCTATAGAGATGTAGGTAGGATGGTAAAGCAGAAGGTTCCTCCCTCCTTACGCACCACTGCCCCCCGGCACATAGATGTAGGTACGATAGTAAAGCAGAGAACTCCTCCCCACCCATCACTCCCTCCAGCATACGGATGGCGAAAGGATAGTAAAGTAGGAGACTCCTCCCCATCCACCACTCCCTCAGCACATCAAACCAGCAGGGATACAGCTACGAAGGTACACAATGTGGCGGGCTGGAGACGCAATATACACACATAGCAACTGCTTCCTCAAAATGTCTCTCTTTGTTTTCATATTCTGGTGATAAATAAACTACCGAGATCATAGGAATTCAGATTTTTTTCTCTAAAAGTCACTAGCGCGAGTTCCGCGGTTAATACTCGGAAAAACATTACTGAATTAGGAGGAGAATGATGCAATTTGCATAGTAATGTGACCCGGAGATAATGGCCGACACACTAGCTGGAGGCTAGTACCACTCCGGCCCTGTTACGGTTCCTTCGAATATTTTACCATCTAAAAGACACTGATTAGTTTTATATCTTCAATCTTCGTATCGTAGGTGATTTCCGCAAACAAAATTCAATTTGTGATGTACATTCAAATGCTGTTTTTTTGAACGTTTGCGAATTTTCGGTGAAGGAACGACGTAAGCTGATCGAAGGAACAACACACACTTTCACAAGTCGACTTATTTCCCTTGTTATTGTTACGATTTGAAAAGAATATCATAAGTTCTTGACGATAACGATTAAATCTTAGAATATCGCAGTGTCTAGCCATGTAAATCAGGAGTTTGAACTTCACCAGCACTTGAAAATAACCTGCCAACCACTCGACATTAAGTCACCCAACGCTCGACATTAACTTGGTAATAATGAAAAATTTTCATAGTTTAAAAGCACGGCTCAAATGTGGTAAATACTTTATCATTTCTATGAATAAAGATCACAAGGGTGTAGGAAGTCTGTCCTTAGCTATCTTCATGACCAGATGTCGGAGGTCTGCCTTTTTGACAACAACAGTGATGTGGTGGTGGTGATAGTGAAGTGGTGGTGGTGGTGTGGTAGTAGTAATAGTGGTGGTGGTGGTGGTGGTGGTGTGGTAGTAGTAGTAGTTGTGGTGGTGGTGAGGTAGTAGTAGTGGTGGGAGGTGGCGGTGGTGTGGTAATAGTGGTGGTGGTGGTGGTGTGGTAGTAATAGTAGTGGTGGTGGTGGTGGTGGTGAGGTAGTAGTAGTGGTGGTGGTGGTGCGTGGTGGTAGTTGGAACCTTTAAGAACCCGTTGCCTCATCGTTGAGCAATGGTCGTACATCACAGATCACACCTTAACCCGAGTTCAGGGTCACATCTTGAAGGTCAGACGCTGTACACAGTGTGGTCAGTATTGCGTGACCACACCACTGAACACTTGTACGCCGTACGCAGTATTGGCCGTATATACGTCACTATAATGCGTTACAGTTGTATGGTAAAACCAGAAAACGCTCATAGCTCATACGTTTCTGAGCATGATGTTACAAGGTCATTAATGTCATTAGACAAGTAATCACAGCCACGAGTCGTACCATCATCCTCTAGGGTCGTAACGTCTTGCGTACGGGTCGTAACGTCTTGCGTACGGGTCGTAGTACCTAAACTCGTAAGTGTCCCAGAATCTTCCCGTCCGGCCCAGAGGGGTCGTAGGTCGTGCTTCATGGTCGTACCATCGTACCCAAGATCCGTACGGTCGTCCTGGAGGGTCGGTCCGTCCGTCGTACCTGGGACTCCGACAATCCCAGGAAGCAACATGATACAACGCCACGTATTCTAACGCCGACGTTTATGACATTTTTTGTGTGAGGAATCTTGGCGGTAAGAGCATGATGGTGGCTATGTGGAACATCTGGGTACCCCAAGTTTATGGCTCCTCCAGACGTTCTTCGTCGCTCTGAGGTAAAATACGAGCATGAGCGGAGCACGAAGTGTTGCTTCTGTCCATAAAGGTATCTACGTCTGATATATTCAGAATATACTCTGAATATGTTGAATGACATTATACCACGTAACAGTGATCTGGACTACAAAAGAACATAAAAGCGGAACCCGAAAACAAATTCTGTTGAATATTAGTCAAAGGAGGATTTTGATACCGTAAATGTCAAGTTTAGTGGTAAGGCTAAGGTCCAGTGGTAAGGCTAAGGTCCAATGGTAAGGCTATATACATTAAATTTTCTGATTCAAAATGATTTTCCATATATGAAAACAACTGCGTATCGCTTGTACGATGGATGATAATAAAGAAGACGGCGAACTCGAATTTCGAAGTCGTTTTGGAATGGTTGATGTAGCGCATCAGCGGCGGATGATGGTGTATCATCCTCAGTCTATATACAGGATGATTAGCATCCGTTATTCGTCCGGACAGACATTCACGCGTTGGTGGCAACACAAGTAAGGATGTACCAACATGTGTGTGTGTGTGTGTGTGTGTGTGTGTGTGTGTGTGTGTGTGTGTGTGTGTGTGTGTGTGTGTGCTGAAATGTCTTAAAAATACACACAGGCAACGTAGATTTACAGGAAGTTTGAGACACAAACATGGATGGATGATACGAGGGTCTACGAGAAGCTCAGTCATAAACATAGTGGCGGTACAAGATCGGCCACAGACGAACAAAGGAGGAAGTCAGACCAAGTAATCAGTGCATAAAAGCGGCCATTCTTATGCCTGGTGTGGCAGCCTGAAGTATTATTGGAGACCTTGAGGAGAGTCGTTCAGGGAGAACCACATGGCCATCCTGGCTTAGTTAGTGGTCATTTGTAAGCTGGTGTTCTGGTAGAGCGGAGGGGCACCGGCTGGGTCGGCTGGGCTCGCGACACGTACGTACATATATCGTTGGAAGGTTTCGAAGCCTCGGCCTTCGGGTTTGGAAGTGTGAGTCGCGAGGTATGACCCAATGTGCCATCAATGTTTGGCTGACTGGTTATTTTGGGCTTTGGTTTTATCAGAAGACCGAGGCTTTATGGGCATCACTGTCATGTTATGACCAACACCAGGAAAATCTTCAACCCCGTCTTGCGTGTTATCGGTAAACATACACGAAAATACGAGGGAATATCTGTATCGATTTATACAAAGTTTTGCCCGCCGGCAATAAGAAATATGAGACGAATTATATTATGAACCTTATTATTTACATAATGTAAACGACGTAAAATACATATGGGAACACCGATGAAGCAGCACATGGGAGCAGTGGAAAAGACGAAAAAAATTTTAGGCTTCACAGAAACGAACGATATTGGAGCTGCAGTTTAGGTCCGTTTCCACCTTAGTTAATGTGTTCAGTTTTGGTCACTGAGAACACTGAATAGATCGGCAAACTACCAAGATGATTCCCTGACATAAATCATGTCAAAGCCAGACACAGAACCTCAACTTATCTAACTTCGACATGAAAAGGTTCAGAGACGTTCTAGTTCAGGTATTTAAAATTATGAAAGGTTTTGATATCCTTGATCTACGCAACGATGTGAGGCTGGATCAGTCTGATATCACTCGTAGTGATGGATACAAATTCGTGGGCAAACGTTTTACCTGGGATGAGACCAAATACGTTTACATGAACAAGACTGGAGTATTTCGGACCAGCAGTGACCACACAAACTTTGCCTCAGCTTCATGACTGATGTTATTTACACTTCGTGATGTAAATAGTTTACAGGTATATCTCATCAAGTCACCTGTCTGCTTTCCCACTTCCTGTAGACTGAACTATATATTTCTGATTTTCTGTTATCATGAACAAACTGCATAGAGCATTCCTTTGGAAGCGGGTGTGATTCATATTTGTGTGTTACGGAAAGTTCTACGCTCGTGTGTGTGTGTGTGTGTGTGTGTGTGTGTGTGTTATGAGTGGGTGCGTGTACACGAGAAGGTGTACAGGAGAGTGCGTGTACACGTTCCAGGGGAGATAAAACGGACCTAGTCTCGCCACGCCTCCAGCGGCTGTCCACTGTACACACGCCATCACGCGCGCACACACACAAAAACACGCACATGAAAACATACAAACATGTATCTAGGATCGAACCCCGACCTTCATTCATCATTGAGTTAGATAAACACGAACTGACATACGCACGCACATGCAGATACTGACACACACACACACACACACACACACACACACACACGGTGTGGACCGCGAGGGTCTTCCAGAGTTCCCGGTGTGGAACAACCAGACGTCATGACATGAAAATAAATAAGAAATTTGCTTACAAAGTTTTATGAAGTACATCTGTGATGTAGAAGGTAGCAGTCTGGTGAAGTCGACGGAGATAGATGTTATGAATGTGGACAACAGACACAAGTTTCAAAAGTTTTACGATACCCGAGATAGTTCAAGATATGGTCCGGCCCCATGAGGGTAGAACTCCTTCCCCGTACACTACATATAGATAATGAACTAAGAAAACCACCACAAACCTAGTGAGATGTAAACATACACTGGTCTATAACAAACACTTTACCCTGTTTGAGCGTACAACACAACTTACAAACTACTGAAGCCTCATTAAAGCGGTCCAGAGGTTGTGAGTCTCAGCGTTATTTTGCATCTTCCGTGTCACAACCAGTGTGTCCAGGAAACCTCGTCCTGCCATGACACGAGGAAGACCCCGCAGGTTTACATACATTCTGACATTATCTTGATCATTAACGGGAAATTTAAAGCGATGAAGAATGCGATGATTTTCCTGCGATTAAATCTTACTTCTGTGCTGGATTATTCATAAAGTCTAATAGCAAAAATAAGACGACGACGTAATCAATCAGTCACTATCTTTTGGTTGTATTCTATTCGTACGCAGGTAAAAATGATTGAAGTAATGTTTGAGTCGCGATTCAAAGAAGTGTTTAGTCTTTCTCCTTCGTTCTTCAACTCAGTGTGATGGAAAACATTGTTTACTTAGAAACGTGGGAGAAAGTATTGTATTTCTTAAGAGTTTCATTGTCATGATGTTCATATCTTGTCTCCACTTTAAGCCTGTATCTGAAGAAGACACTTCTATGGTATTCTTGTAAGGTCAGAACATTTATAAAGAATATGTACAACCCTCAGCAAGACGACGACTGATTTACAAAATTTTCTAGTTATGACAACTTTGTGTTCCACGTCGCCGACCTGTATGTTCTACCAAAAGCACGCGTCCCACAGGTACAGAAACACAGGCTTACAACAACACTACTACTACTACTATCAAAAAGCCTTAGCGACCATTTTAGATGGCTCTTGCTGTTTCGAGGTAACTCTCCACACAGGAGCAGGGTAAGGCGAGCACTTCATACGCGAAAAAGTTCAAGACGACGCGAAATTTTGCTGTTGGTTGACGATGGTACGGCCCCGGCCTAGGTGGCTTCGTCTCACTCGTGGTGTCAACACTCGTGGGTGGAGTCTGGTAACACCGTCACATGTAGCTACCCCAGGACCTCCTCCTCAAAGGTCCTGTCATTACCCAGGAATCTTTTTTCAGTGTTCCTGCAGCACAAAGGCTGCGCTACACTGAGTAGCAGGGAGAGGACGGACTCCGCTGAAGCGAAGTGTTCCTCGGCGAGATTACTCTCATCATCATCTAAGGATGACATGGCCTCAGCCAAGATGCTTTTCACAATCCGTTTTCATATTTCACTTCCACAGTTTTCTTCTTTTAGCTTCGACCGCCCAAGGTAATGTTTTGATTTCTACCACCATCACTGCCGCCCGAGGTGGGCCTCATCTTGTGAGATTTGTCAGTAAGAAAAGGTTTTATCTCCTGAATGACTCGGAAATAAAAACTCTAAAAATTGTGTTCAATCTTGTGGGTAGCGAACGTTGTGGAAAGCAATTTTCCCGCTGGGTCGTATATCATGACTTGTGGGTAAAGCAGTGAGGATTTACGTGGAGGTTTGCTGGCGACCTGTACAAATATAATTTATGATCTACCGGCCGTCCTCGTAGCAGCCGTCCATAAAAGACTTAAGATGTTCCTTGATATTATCTTCAAGGTAAGCAAAATAATCGATAGGTAGAAAAACCGAGGGTGGCCGATAATGTCATTGGTTTTTCGTCGATGTAATATTACGTTTGGGGGTCGGTTGTGGGTTCTTGTGGGACCCCTGAGGGCACCTGGGGCTTGTAATTGTCCCTTGTAACAAGCCGTGACGGGGAGAGTGTGACTGTAGTACAATCAGCGACTTCGATAAGAAAGATTTCCTCGTGGGCCGCTAACAGATCACTCTCGTGCGGACGGACCTCCACGATCACTCGTGCACGGAGGCCAGCCATTACCGCTTGTGTATTGTAAGGCTTCGTCTCGTACAAGTGAAGAAATTGCGGATAATTAAGCCATGTTTTACGACGCTTTATGAACGATTACACGGCATTTGCATAGGAAATCATAGGATAAGAGGGATGGCTTTTTGTTTAGTTTTTGCTGAGCGAGGCACGGCGTCGCAGCCGAGATGCTGTTTCGCGCATCAGCGACTCTCCCAAATATTTTCGTCGGAGTAATATAATATATTCATACCCATAATCCCCGGACCTGCTTAGTGTGTAATCTGGTGAATATAAAGACAAGATATAAAACCTGCCAGTCGTGCCAGCACATACACACGAGTGGTCGAGACAAGGTCAGTGTTTGGCTCGGGTTCCCACCAGGCAGGAAAAGTGCCGCGCGAGAAGCGAATGAATTCGCTCCTCGTCCTGGCCTGTTGCCATCTGACCTGACGCCGTAAATTGCGTGTTTAAACAATACTGATCACATAAGTTGACTGAGGAAATACAAGGTTGGGAGGTGATTAAATGGCTGGGTTACACCCGGAAGCGTTTGATGAAACCATTCCTGTGGTTAGCCAGCCAGTAGCCAGCCTGCTGGACCAGGTTGGGGTCGGGCACTTCAGTCGTCCACGCCACCTGACTCAATTTGCATCAATCGGTGGGTCAGTCAATCTTCCCCAGTGATAATTTTCGTCTTAAAAGCCATTAAGAAGACCAAAGAGACCATCATGCCGGCATAACCCATAAAACGTGATTAATAACTCATAATTTGCCATGATTATAACCTACTACCACACTATGCTTTGAACTTTTGCGCCTCCACCTATAAGACCTAAATACACATACGAATTTTTCATCGAGATAAATGAGCCAAATATTCAGGCACTCTCATTTTCTGTATTTATTAACAGCATTAACGTGCCATCATTTCAGGGCATGTAAACATGGGATTCTTAAGCTCATAAATTGTATGTGAGAACATGACTCATTCCTCCTGACCGCTTCGGTCTCACATCTGTGTCTCGTTCAAAACTTTCCCAGATATCTTTATCTTTACATCTTTTCTACGGAACTATTTTCATCCATTTATGGGATCAAGATGTAAAATATAAATATTGATAGATATACGATGAAATAATTTGATATATGTCAAGATATGCGTTTAAATATCATTACAGTAAACCATTTATCATCGTCATGAATATTCGAAAATTGTTCGTTTACATGGTATTGCTCGTGTCTTGTGCTCCTGGGTTACCACCAGCCCCAGTATACTAAACTTCACGAGCACATCCCTGGGTATGGCGTCCTTTTACCTTTAACCTGACCACTGAGAGTCGGGTCAAAGGTCATGCTATTAAACCCGAGGGTCATATCATCGTGCTTCAGGGGGTCAACTGCCCTATACTCTCAGTAGTATAAGTCGTCTACGTTTATATCTACCGATGCGATTTCTTTCTTTCATTACACTGTAAGTCATGGAACATTTATTGACTGTCTCGCGAGGTAGATATGACTAACGTATATGAGGTTTAGTCGACTAAGGTGTCCAAATGGTCAACATGTCATAACAAATCTACCTTTACAGCTACCAGTTTTCTCTCTTCCATTCTTCATATGATCACTGTAACTGCATGTCATCGCTTTCTAAAAATACTTTTGTGAGTATATCAAACTAGAGAACAAGTTTCTATGGCTGGAACTTGACTATTCTTCAATAGTTCTTCACGGGGTATGACACCGTGCCCAAGATTTCTCTCTCTGCTTGTTCAGTTATCGTATCCGTTGTTCTTGCCAGCCATGTAGGTGCACAGCGAGAACGTGTTATGTTCTAGAATCCTCATGAACGCCGGAGGAAGTGTTCAAGTTCTCGACTGGTGGACATAACGAGACGTTTTGACCTTACTGACCCTAGCAGCTGACGGGTTTAACCCTCATAACCGACCAGCCCAACAACCCTCACCCTGCCAACCCTGTGCCCTCACCCTGCCAACCCTGTGCCCTCACCTTGCTAGCCCTATGACCTTAATCTTGCCAGCCCTGTGGCCCTTACCATACCAGTTCTATGGCCCTCATCCTACTAACCCTGTGCCCTTACCCTGCCACCATGCATACCAACGAGCCGCTCAGCCCAGCCCATAGCCCTGCGGGCTAACGCCATTACCCACTCACCTTCGCAGCCGCTGGCCTCCAGAACACAGGCCTTAGATTACCTTAATGTTATGATTATATGGATTACGTTTTACTGTAGTGTGCATACGATTACCGGAGAGAGAGAGAGAGAGAGAGAGAGAGAGAGAGAGAGAGAGAGAGAGAGAGAGAGAGAGAGAGAGAGAGAG
>JAUTXX010345070.1:0-13480 GCA_032273605.1 Panulirus laevicauda | reverse complement strand
GGTGTGTATGTATTTATGCGTTGAGATGTATAGGTGTGTATAATTGCGTGTGTGGACGTGTGTGTATATGCATGTGTGGGTGGATGGGTTAGGCCATTCTTTCGTCTGTTTCCTTGCGCTACCTCGCTAACGCAGGAGACAGCAACAAGGCGAAAAAAAAAAACTTTTGAAAAAGCTGTATAGCTTAAGTGAATAACATTAAACTCCTATAATTTATATTGTTTCCCAACTATATTTCTGATGATTTACACTAAACTTTGTCAGTAATCCTCATAAAACTAAGATATAGAAAACATTAATGTATGGAAAAATGATTGTGGCTCAAATTTTGTACTGGACTCTCTACAACATTTTTCTTGAATTACATTAAAAAGCATAAAGCGAAGTTTTTTATACTTCATTTCTTGTAGCTGCAGCATAGAAACATTTTCTAGTTTCTCTTTGTTTGATATATTAATGGCACACCTTTCTGTACTTTTTTCCCTTAAACTGCACATCAGGCCTAAAATCTTTGAAATTGCATGGCTATCTAACTTTCTACTTTAAATGCAGCATGTAATATTAATTTTTTTCAGTTCATTAATGAAGAGAATTTCATCATGTGGTCTGTTAGCTGTTATGAGTAATCTAAGTGCTAACATTTCAAAAACCATTTCAGAGTCTGTCAGCGGGCATCGCGAGGTCACCGCGTGCAACACGCCCGCGCCGTTATGCTTCGGCATCACCCAGACGCCGCTCTGATCAGCCGAAGAAGACGCTAACTTTCACGTGATCTGAAATATCTGTTTCAGGGCATCATTTCTAGCAACAAGAGTTGGTCGTACCAGTTACTGTTTTTCCTAGCCATGGCACAGGCTAGTGAGTGATGTAATGAGCATCATTTTAGTACTGGTATCATAAAGTTCTGCCTAAAGTACTTCCAACTGTGACATCAACAAACCAAGATTTTGTAGATTGTTTAGCAAGTTGGAATTCAAGTTACTATTCTCGCTGATACATGTGAGGTAGGGGCTCCTATCTGGGGATGCCTTTTCTTGAGCTTATCTTTCACTCTGCAAAATTTTACTCTAACACAGGAGTAAAATGATAGCAGTTTGAAGGTTATAAATGATGAAACTATACTGCCAGTACTTACACAGTACTTGAGGACTTTAAGGAACTGCTATGGAACACTGCCACTTTATAGTCTCCTAGTACTATAATTAGATATAATTTAATACAGAAACTTATCTTTGAGAATCAAGTTGTGAATCGTTGTTAGTATGAAAGAGTAATTTGTCACTGCCAGTTGAAAGCAGTGTGAAGGTTTTGGTATTGGTAACACTGCACTGAGCATTGTGCTCTTCACAGGTGTAACATATTTTCAGATACTTTTTTAAATAAAAAGAGAAATTTAAATTTTTGTAATATAGTTGATTGTACTACTGTGATTGCATGTTGCTTAAAGTACAAAACAGAGATTGGATGAAGATTTCCATTTGTAATCAAAACAGTTTTAAACTGACCAACACTGCTGATGGCATTCTGCAGATTCAACCTATACTGTACTTCATCATTAACTCTTGAAGGAAATTCAACGAATCACAATTCACTTTGTTTGCCATCCAAAAAATTTTCTAGTCACTGTAACAATATTTGGTAATTTAGGAAAATTGAATAGAGATTTGTCTCTGTGCACATTCCTAGGTGTTATGAAGCAAACTAGCCTTAGGAGCACTCACCTCATTTAGCTGTGCCTTTATTTGTTTAAAACCTAATTGTAAATGTTTATGGTTAAATACTATGAAAGTTTATGATGGCACACTTTTTTTGCTGCAATGAATTGTTATACTTACACAGCAGTTAATTACACAAGATCAGATTAAAGTAATCATTAATCAATCATTTATTCTCATCAGTTGCATTCATCATTTTTTATGAAAAGAAGATACGTTGATAGTTGTGAGAATTCCATTATTTTAGTATACTGAAAGGTGTATATATCAATTTTATTCATAATAGAGAATCTCACAGTTTGATTAGGCATGTCACATTTATTCTTGTAGCATTTTCATAAATGTTACTTTCTTATTGGTCTACATGTAGATCAACAAGTGAAGTCTTAGAAGCTGGTCACCAAGTGTATGCTCGGTCCAAATGTACAGCACAAAATCACACTGATATTGGGACTTCACCTATTCTTTATTGCAAGAAGGGCAAATGACAGTCCCATATGAAAAGATTTTGGAAGTATTCTTTGAGTTTGGCTATTAAAAGTATGCAACTTTATCTTTCTTTTCTCAGAACTATAAATTGTTCAGTATTTAAACATTAGAAAATTTGGGTTTAAATCTCCAGAATAAAACAAATTAGGATCAAGTGACTGCCTCATATTTTTTTTTTTTGGGTGGGTAACTGTCATTTCTGTTAAAAACAAAGAATTTGCATGTCATGTAAATCTAGCTGTGAAATAAAAGGCAAAATCAAGAAGAAATTAGTGTATCAAAAGCCTTTATAAAGTTATTAATAAAATGTAATTGCTTTTTGTGTAGCTAGATTCTTGTTTCTTTACACATGATTCTCTCTCAGTTACCTTAAGCTTAACAGAGAAATAAATTATAATAAAGGTAATAATTGGTATACATATCCTGAAATAATAAATGACAGTTAACCTGGGGATAGGGGAGAAAGAATACTTCCCAAGCATTCCCCGTGTGTCATAGAAGGTGACTAAAGGGGACGGGAGCAGGGGGGGCTAGAAACCCTCCCCTCCTTGTATTTTAATTTTCTAAAAGGGAAAACAGAAGAAGGAGTCATGCTGGGAGTGCTCATCCTCCTCGAAGGCTCAGATTGGGGTGTCTAGATGTGTGTGTGGATGTAATCAAGATGAGAAAAAAGGAGAGAGAGGTAAGGAACCTTGATGTTTTGGCTGAGTGAAACGAAGCTCAAGGGTAAAGGGGAAGAGTGGTTTGGGAATGTTCTGGGAGTAAAGTCAGGGGTTGGTGAGAGGACAAGAGCAAAGGAAGGAGTAGCACTACTCCTGAAACAGGAGTTGTGGGAGTATGTGATAGAGTGTAAGAAAGTAAACTCTAGATTGATATGGGTAAAACTGAAAGTGGATGGAGAGAGATGGGTGATTATTGGTGCCTATGCACCTGGGCATGAGAGGCAAGTGTTTTGGGAACAGCTGAGTGAGTGTGTTAGCAGCTTTGATGCATGAGACTGGGTTATAATGTTAGGTGATTTGAATGCGAAGGTGAGTAATGTGGAAGTTGAGAGTATTAATGGTGTACATGGGGTGTTCAGTGTTGTAAATGGAATTGGTGAAGAATTTGTAGATTTGTGTGCTGAAAAAGGACTGGTGATTGAGAATACCTAGTTTAAAAAGAGATATACATTAGTATACATAAGTAGGAGAGATGGCCAGAGAGCATTATTGGATTATGTATTAATTGACAGGCTGAGAGGGCCAACTTGAGGGATGTCTGATCATTATTTTGTAGAGGTATTCAGAAGAGAGAATGTTGGGATGAAGAGTGGTGAGAGTATGTGAGCATGGAAAGGAGACTTGTGCTAGGAAGTACCAGTAGAGATTGATTGCAGAATGGAAAAAGGTTAGAGTAAATGACGTGAGGGGTGTGGGTGAGGAATGGGTTGTATTTTAGGGAAGCAGTGATGGCTTGTGCAAAAGATGCTTGTGGCATGAGAAAAGTGGGAGGTGGGCAAATTAGAAAGGGTAGTGAATGGTGGAATGAAGTAAGATTGTTAGTGAAAGAAAAGAGAAGAGAGAGGTGTTTGGACGATTTTTGGAGGGAAGTAGGGTGAATGACTGGGAGATGTATAAAAGAAAGAAGCAGGTCAAGAGAAAGGTGCAAGAGGTGAAAAAGAGGGCAAATGAGAGTTGGGGTGAAAGTATCATTACATTTTAGGGAGAATAAAAAGATGTTTTGAAGGAGGTAAATAAAGTGCGTAAGACAAGAGAACAAATGGGAACATTGGTGAAGGGGGCTAAAGGAGAGGTAATAACAGGTAGTGGTGAAGTGAGGAGACGGAGTGAGTATTTTGAAGGTCTGTTGAACGTGTTTGATGACACAGTGGCAGATATAGGGTGTTTTGGTCGAGGTGGTGTGCGAAGTGAGAGGGGTCAGGGAGAATGGTTTTGCAAACAAAGAGGAAGTAGGGAAAGCTTTGCAGAAGATGAAAGCTGGCAAGGTGGCGGGTTTGAATGGTATTGCAGTGGAATTTATTAAGAAAGGGGGTGACTGTGTTGTTGACTGGTTGGTAAGGATATTCAATGTATGTAAGGCTCATGGTGAAGTGCCTGAGGATTGGCGGAATGCATGCATAGTGCCTAGTATGTTGGTTTGCTACGGCTAGGCTCTGCTTACCCCTTCGGCTCACATATGCGAGGGGTCTACACCGCTCAAGTCCCACTAGGCTCACATGAACAGACGATAGGATTTTACAGTCTATCCAAACCATGGTGGATCCTTTTCCATCGTCGTCTTCGTCTTTCCTTCATAAGGGTAGAGTAGCGTTGTTCTGGCTCACATCTCCACTCCTGACTCCCAGAGAATAAAGCTATGACGCAAGAAAGCCCGTTTTGCAGGTTACACCGAGAACTATCCGATTTTTATGATAATGCAGCGGATCTCACTCAAGGTGACTAATCTCCGTCACTATAGTAACAGTATAACTGAGGGTTATACCCTTTTCTCTCACTTTATCCATCTATCTGTCTCTCGAGTTCAAGAAGTATGCGATAAAACCTTTCTCCTTCAATACTTTTTTTATGAATGACAAAATCAAAGACGCAGTGCATAATCTATATGTGGAATTGATTTCTGGCTTTGCCTGGTATCCAACACTGAAGGTTCAATAAAACAGACGGGCAATATCCGTCACGTCTCTCGAATTGAATCCGAAATTTGAATTTGTAAAACACACTTTAGTCCTTTCTCCTTCATTCAAGGAGTTGGCAGATCAAATTGGTTTGTAGAATAGTATATATGACACTGCTATATGGAAGAGATAAGCATTTAAGCAAAACTTTGTTGATAGGGTAAAGGTTATGAGCATAGTGTGGCGTTTATTCGGTGAAGATTCTCGGCTTTGTGAGGAAAAAATCGACAGCTGGAGTTCTGCCGAAACTTTTAAGTTTTTGACAAAGAGAATAGTATTTCTATATACATAGCAAGACACGAACTCTGAAGGCTCCTGGTATGGTGGAGATTACTGCTATAGTGTGGTAGCAACCCTGGAGGCTCCTGGTATGGTGGAGGTTACTGCTATAGTGTGGCAACAACCCTGGAGGCTCCTGGTATGGCAGAGGTTACTGCTATAGTGTGGCAGCAACCCTGGAGGCTCCTAGTGTTGACAATTAGATCAGTCCTTAAAAGTCTTTATGATAAATTGATGTATTATGTGAATATAAGAAAATAACAATCATATCCAAATCGATTAAGATATGCGTTAATTTATTTGCTGAAAATAGTATTATGATAAATCTTAGATGTAAGAATGAGCGGTTATCAATACTGAAAATTTGTTACATGGATTAGGTCGAGGAAAATTCCTGCTACTCCTTCAAATGCCTCACATGATGAGAAGCAGCTTAATGTCAGGATTCACTTGTTAGAATATTCTATCTAGTCAGCAATGATTCTTTAAGAAAAAGAAAAAAGAAATGCGTGTAAGGGTAAGCCAGTTAGTTAGTGCTCGAATCACGAAGAAATTATATTTTCAGCACAAATATGCTGGGTCAAGATCGTGATATACCAGCAGCTCCAGCAGCAGCTGTTCATGACTCTGATATTATGACATTTCTTCCCCTGGGTGTGGAGTGAGATGTGGCACGCTAATCTGGCGTCAGCCAGAACAGTCGCGGGACCTTTAGTCTGGTGTCAGCCAGGACGGTCGTGGGACCGTGGGTCTGGTGTCAGTTCGGACGTTCTAAGGACACTTGCCATTGTGTCAGTCAAGATGGTCGTGGGACAGTTGCTCTGGTGTCAGCCAGGACGATCATGGGAATGGTGGTCTATGGTCATCCCGGATGGTCTTGGAACCGTTGGTCTGATGTCAGCCCGGACGTTCTTGGGACCGTTGGTCCGAGGTAAGTCAGGATGGTAGTGGGACCATTGATCTGGTGTCAGCCAGGATGGTCGTGGGACAGTTGGTCGTGCTGTTAGCTGGGATGGTCATGGGACAGTTGGTCGTGCTGTCAGCCAGGTCACATTAATCAGTAATGTTATGGAGTACAATATCACAACCGTCCATATCATCCACGTGTAATTGTTTAGTATGTGATCATTACAATAGAGAAGATGCTTTTTTTGTAATTTTCAAAGCAGTTCAAATGTTTTTTGTTTTTTTACACGTCCGTTTCATTGTTAAAAGAGATGTTGTTTTCTAAGTGCTGTAAAAATGTCACTATTGTTCTGTGAATTGCTGGGAGATTTCTTTACCCATAATACAATCTTTATGTTGCTGATATAATGGTCGCTAGTTTGTGGCCTCTGCGGTATACTCTGTCAAAGTAGTTTTTCTGTAAAAATTATCACAGTAGTTCTGATGGTTCATATGGAGGCTCACTAGTTGATAAGTGCGCTAGTTCTGATGGTCACATGCAATCTAAATCGTTTTTGTTCGTAACACTGATACTTCGTTCATCCATAGTTCTGATTGTTAATAGGTAGCTCTGATGGTTCACACGTAGTTCTAATGGTAATACGTAGCTCTGATGGTTCACATGTTGTTCTGATGATTCATACGTAACTGTGACGGCTCACTTTGATCTGGTGGATCATACGTTGTTCTGATGGTTCATACTTTGTTCTGTTGATTCATACGTAGCTCTGATGGTTCACACATTGCTATATTGATTCAACCGTAGCTCTGATAGATCAAACGTTGTTCTGATGATTCATACTTAGCTCTAATGGTTCACACGATGTTCTGATGGTACATACATAGCTCTGATGGTTCAGACGTTGTTCTGATAGTTCACACATAGCTCTGAGGTTCACACGTTGCTCTGGTTCATCTTACGCAGTTCTGATGGTTCAAAATTTGTTCTATTGATGCATACGTAGCTCTGGTGGTTCACACGTTGTTCTGATGGTTCATACGTATATCTGATGTCACATGCTGTTCTGATGGTTCATACGTAAGTCTGATGGTTCATACATTGTTCTGGTTGTTCTTACGTTGTTTGGTGGCTCATACTTTGTTCTGTTGATTTTTACGTAGCTCTAATGGTTCACAGGTTGCTGATGGGTCGTACGTAGCTCTAATGGTTCATTCGTTGTTCTGGTTGTTCTTAAGTTGTTCTGATGGTTGATACTTTGTTCTTTTCATTAATAAGTAGCTCTGATGGTTTAAACGTTGTTCTGGTGGTTCATACGTATCTCTGATGGTTCACACGTTGATCTGATGGTTCACACGTTGTTTTGATGGTTCATACATAGCTCTAATGGCTCATACGTTGTTTTGGTTGTTCTTACGTTGTTCTGGTGGTTCATACTTTGTTCTACTGATTCATACGTAGCTCTGATGGTTCACACGTTGTTCTGATGGTTCATACGTAGCTCTGATGATTTATACGTTGCTCTAATGGTTCGCACGTTGTTCCGATGGTTTATACGTAGCTCTGATGGTTCACACGTTGTTCTGATGGTTCATACGTAGCTCTGATGGTTCATACGTTGTTCTGGTTGTTCTTACGTTATTCTAATGGTTCATACATTGTTCTGTTGGTTCATACGTAGCTCTGATGGTTCATAAGTTGTTCCGGTTGTTCCTGAGTTGTTTTGATGGTTCATACTTTGTTTTGTTGATTCCTACGTAGCTCTAGTGGCTCACACGTTGTTATGATGGTTCATATTTCGCTTTGATGGTTCACATGTTGTTCTGATGGTTCATATGTAGCTCTGATGGTTCATACGTTGTTCTGGTTATTCTTACGTTGTTCTGGTGGTTCATACATTGTTCTGTTGTATCATACATACCTCAGATGCTTCAAACGATGTTCTGATGGTTCATACGTACGTCTGAGGTTTACACGTTTCTCTTATGGCTCATAAGTAACTGTTATGGTTCAAACGTTGTTCTGATGGTACATTCGTAGCTCTGATAGTTCACACGTTTTTCTGATGGCTCATACATAGCTCTTATGGTTCATATTTGTTCTGATGGTTCATACGTAGCTCTGATGGTTTACACGTGGTTCTAATGGTTCATGTTTAGCTCTGATAGTTCACATGTCGTTCTGATGGTTCATACGTAGCTCTGATGGCTCATACGTTGTTCTGGTTGTTCTTACATTGTTCTGATGGTTCATACATTGTTCTGTTGATTCATACGTTGCTCTGATGTTTCGCACGATGTTCTGATGCTTCATACGTACGTCTGATGGTTTACACGTTGCTCTGATGGTTCATACGTAGCTTTTATTGTTCAAACGCTGTTCTGATGGATCGTACATAGCTCTGATAGTTCACACGTTGTTCTGATGGCTCATACACAGCTCTGATGGTTCATGTTGGTTCTAATGGCTCATACGTAGCTCTGATGGTTCACACATTGTTCTGTGGGTTCAAACGTATCTCAGATGGTTCACACGTTGTTCTGATAGTTCATACGTAGCTTTGATGGTTCACACGTTGTTCTAATAGTTCATACGTAGCTTTGATGGTTCATACATATATCTGATGTAATATGCTGTTCTGATGGTTCATACGTAGCTCTGATGGTTCACACGTTCTTCAAATAGTTCATACGTAGGTCTGAAGTTTCACACGTTGTTCTGTTGGTTCATACGCACATCTGATGTCACACGCTGTTCTGATGGTTTATACGTAGCTCTGATGGTCCATACGCTTTGGTTGTTCTTACGTTGTTCCGATGGTTCATACTTTGTTCTGTTGATTCCTATGTAGCTTTGATGGTTCACACGTTGTTCTGATGGGTCATACGTAGGTCTGATGGTACACACGTTATTCTGTTGGTTCATACATAGCTCTGATGGTTCATAAGTTGCTTTGGATGTCCCTAAGTTGCTCTGGTTGTCCCTAAGTCGTTCTGATGGTTCATACCTTGTTCTGTTGATTCATACGTAGCTCTGATAGTTCACATGTTGTTCTAATGGTTCATATTTAGCTCTGATGGTTCACATGTTCTGATGCTTTATACGTAGCTCTGATGGTTCACACGTTGTTCTGGTTGTTTTTACGTTGTTCTGACGGTTCATACTTTGTTCTGTTGATTCATAAGTAGTCCTGATGTTTCACACCATGTTCTGATGGTTCATTCGTAGGTCTAATGGTTTACACGTTGCTCTGATGGCTCATACGTAGTTCTTATGGTTCAAATGTTGTGCTGATGGTTCATACGTAGGTCTGATAGTTCACGCGTTGTTCTGATGGCTCGTGCATAGCTCTAATGGTTCATATTTGCTCTGATGGTTCATGCGTACCTCTGATGGTTCACACGTTGTTCTAATGGTTCATTCGTAGTTCTGATGGTTCATACGTAGCTTTGATGGCTCATACGTATATCTGGTGTCACACGCTGTTCTGATGGTTCATGCGTAGCTCTGATGGTTCATACGTTGTTCTGGCTGTTCTTACGTTGTTCTGATGGTTCATACTTTGTTCTGTTGATTCAAACGTAGCTCTGATGGTTTACACGTTATTCTGATGCGTCATACGTACGTCTGATGGTACACACGTTATTCTGATGGTTCATACGTAGCGTTGACGTTTCACACGCTGTTATAATGGTTAATATTTAGCTCTGATGGTTCACATGTTGTTCTGATACTTCAAGCGTACCTCTGATGGTTTATACGTTGTTCTGGTTGTTATTACGTTGTTCTGATGGTTTAAACGTTGTTATGATGGTTCATACGTAGCTCTTATAACTCACACATTGTTTTGATGGCTCATACATAACTCTAATGGTTTTTATTTTTTCTGATGGTACATACGTAGCTCTGATGGTTCACACGTTGTCCTGATGGTTCATACGTAGCTCTGATGGTTCACACGCTCTTTTGATGGTTCATACGTAGCTTTGATGGTTCATACGTTGCTCTGGTTCCTCTTATGCTTTCTGATGGCTCATACTTTCTTCTGTTGATTCATGCGTAGCTCTGTTGGTTCACACGATCTTCTGCTAGTTCATACCTGGGCCTGAATTTTCACACGTGGTTCTGATAGTTCATAGGCATGTCTGATGTCACACGCTCTTCTGATGGTTCATACGTAGCTCTGATGATTCATACGTTGTTCTGGATTTTCTTATATCGTTCTGATGGCTCATACTTTGTTCTGATGATTCAACGTAGCTCTGATGGTTCATACGTTGTTCTGATGGTTCATACGTAGCTCTAATGGTTCTTATGTTGTTCTGGTTGTTCATACGTTGTTCCGATGGCTCATACTTTGTTCTGTTGATTCATAAGTAGCTCTCATGGCTCACTCGTTGTTCTGATGTTTCATATGTAGCTCTGATGGTTCACATGTTGTACTGATGGTTTAAACTAACTCTGATGGTTCACACGTTGTTCTGATGGTTCTAACGTAGCTCTAATGGTTCACACTTTGTTCTGATGGTACATACGAGTCTCTGATTGTTCGTATGCTGTTCTGGTGCTTAATACGTCATTCTGGTGCTTCATATGTTGTTCTGGTTATTCTTCACATGTTCTGATGATTCATATAAAGCTTGGATGGTTCATACGATGTTCTGGTGGTTCATACGTTGTTGTGATAGTGCATGCGTTGTTCTGATGGTTGACACGTAGCTCTGATAGTTGACACGAGTTTCCGATGGTTCATACGTCGCTGTGATAGTTCATACGTTGTTCTTGTTATTCTTACGTTGTTCTGATGATTCATATGTACCTCTGACCGTCCATACGTTCTTCTGGTGGTTCATACTTTGTTGTGATGGTTCATACGTTGTTCTGATGACTCATACGTAACTTTGATGGCGCGTATTTTGTTCAGGCTATTCCTACGTTCTTCTGGTGGTTCATACTTTGTTCGGTTAATTCATACCTAGCTCTGATGGTTCACACGTTGTTCTGATTGTTCATAGCTCTGATGGTTCACATAGTTTTGTGATGGTTTATACGTAGCTCTAAGGGTCCACACGTTCTTTAGATGGTTCATACATAGGTCAGACGGTTCATACGTAGCTCTGATGATTCATACGTTCTTCTTGCAGTTCATACGTCGCTCTGTTGGCTCACACTTTGTTCTGGTTATTTTTACGTTGTTTTGAGGGTTATTACATTATTCTGATGGTTCATAAGTAGCTCTGATGGCTCACACTTTGATCTGATAGTTCATACGTAGGACTCATAGTTAATTCGTTGTTTTGATGATTCATACGTAGCTCTGATGGTTCACACGTTGTTCTGATGGTTCAATCGTAGCTCTGATGGTTCTCACTTTGCTCTGGTTGTTCTTACGTTGTTCTGATGGTTCATACTTTGTCTTTTTATTCAAACGTAGCTCTGATGGTTCTCACGTTGTTTTGATGGTTCATACGTAGCTCTAATGGTTCACACGTTGTTCTGATGGTTCATACATAGTTCTGATGCTTCAGGCGTTGTTCTGATGGGTCATACATAACTCTGATTGTTCATACGTTGTTCTGGCTGTTTTTACGGTATTCTGATGGTTCATACTTTGTTTTCTTAATTCATACGTAGATCTGATGGTTAACACTTTGGTGATGGTTTATACTTTTGATGCTTCAGACGTTGTTCTGATGGGTCATACATAGCTTTGATGGCTCGTACGTTGTTCTGGTTGTTTTTACGGTGTTCTGATGGTTCATACTTTGTTTTGTTGATTCATACGTAGCTCTGATGGTTGATACTTTGTTCTGATGGCTCATACTTAGGCCCGATGGTTCACGCTTTGTTCTGGTTGTTCTTACGTTGTTCTGATGGTACGTACTTTGTTCTGTTGATTCATACATAGCTCTGACGGTTCACACGTTGTTCTGATTATTCATATGTTGCTCTGATGGTTCACATGTTCTGATTGTTCATATGTAGCTCTGATGGTTCATATATTGTCCTGAAAGTTCATACGTAGCTCTAATGTTCATATGGTTCAAACGTAGCTCTGATAGTTCATATGATTCATACGTAGCTCTGATGGTTCATACGTTGTTCTGGTGGTTCATACGTCGCTCGTATGATTCACACGTTGTTCTGGTTGTTCTTACGTTGTTCTGATGATTCATACGTAGCTCTGATGGTTCATACGTTGTTCTACTGGTACATACGTTGTTGTGATGGTGAATACTTTGTTCTGATGTTTCATACGTAGCTCTGATGGCTTAAATTTTGTTCTGGTTATTCTTATGTTGTTCTGATGGTTCATACTTTATTCTGTTGATTGATACGTAGGTCTGATGGTTCACACGTTCTTTTGATGGTTCATACGCAGCTCTGAATGTTCATTCGTTGTTCTGATGTTCTCTCGTTGTTCTGATGGATCAAACGTAGCTCTGATGGTTCACACTTTGTTCTGATGGTTCATACGAGGGTCTGATGGTTCATTCGTTGCTCTGATAGTTCATACGTAGTCTTGATGTGTTCTCACGTTGTTCTGATGGTTTAGACGTAGCTCTGATGGTTCACAATTTGTTTTCGTTGTTCTTACGTTGTTCTGATGATTCATACTTTGTTTTTTTTATTCACATGTAGTTCTGATGGTTCACACGATGTTCTGATGGTTCATACGTAGTTCTGATGGTTTACATATTGTTCTGATGGGGCATATATAACTCTGATGGATCATACGTTGTTCTTGTTGCTTTTACGGTGTTTTTATGGTTAATACTTTCTGTTGCTTCATACGTAGCTCTGATGGTTAACACGTTCTTCTGATGGTTCATACGTAGGCCCGATGGTTTACACTTTGTTCTGGTTATTCTTACATTGTTCTGATGGTTCATTTCTTTGTCTATTGATTCATACGTAGCTCTGATGGCTCACACGTTGTTCTGATGAGTTATATGTAGCTCTGATGGTTCGCATATTGTTCTGATGTTTCATACATAGCTCTGATGGTTCACATGTTGTTCTGATGGCTCATACGTAGTTTTGGTGGTTCACACGTTATTGTGATGGTTCATACATAGCTCCGATGGTTCATACGTTGTTCTGGTTGTTTTTACGGTGCCTTGATTATTCATACTTTGTTTTGCTGATTTAAACGTAGCTCTGATGCTTGACACGCTGTTCTGATCGTTCATACGTAGACCTGATGGTTCACACTTTGTTCTGGTTGTTCTTACGTTGTTTTGATGGTCCATACTTCGTTCTCTAGATTCATACGTAGCTCTGATGGTTCACACGTTGTTCTGATGGTTCATACATAGGTTTGATGGTTCACACGTTGTTCTGATGTTTCATACGTAGCTCTGGTGGTTCACACGTTTTTTGATGGTTCATACTTAGGTCTGATGGTTCACATGT
>JAUTXX010345069.1:0-24025 GCA_032273605.1 Panulirus laevicauda | reverse complement strand
ACGTCATTGCTCAAAACGTGAGTCAACGTGACACGGAATTCTTTTCTGCTCTGTACATGTTACTTTCAAAAGTGAAATTTTCGTAGTCAAGCGAACTGTTCACGTACTTATGAAAATGTCTTACTTGAAAGGTTAAATAGAAACTATATCGTCTTTATACAGTCTTCGGTAAAACTGATATTTCTTCCATTCTAAACCTGGTGACAAGGTTTTGGGTTCGATTTCCTTTAGTTTATATACATATATATACATATATATATATATATATAGAGAGAGAGAGAGAGAGAGAGAGAGAGAGAGAGAGAGAGTAATATAGATTTCACTAAAAGATTTTATATTTTGACGCTGGACTTACTGGGCTCATAGTAAAAAAGAAAAAAATCGCGATTGGAGTAACATGGACTGGGTCAATAGCCTTAATATCTGCACGTGCATAAATATTTAATTGGGTGTTTCTAATGTACAAAATGTGAAAGCTTTGCAAAATGACAGAATCATGGATCCGTTAATCACTCAGAGATGTGACTGCACTCATTATTGAAACAGTGGATGTGTTCACAGGGCATGGTACATCATGTACTGTAAAAAATACGACCATAATGTTATGCAAGGCTACTACTAATAATAAACTTTTTAATGTTAGCAAGGCTACTAATAATAGTTTTCAATAGTGTCAGTGTTGCTGCACACTTAAACTGACGTCCTGTAAATATTCTATGTTTGAGTTTGGCACTATGTACTGAGTGCTCTTCCCTCCATACATACTAGGATGTGATAGTGAGATAGCTAGGATGTGATAAAGCGCTTCATTATTTGTAATTCTTAAAAAAAATACTTCAAATAATTGTATAATTAATGAGCTATGTTACTTCTCAATATTCCAACACCCCTCCTCTAAAAATAACAGGTTTAAGTACGACAAAACTTTTGTATCATGGTGTACAGTGAAGACAATGGAAAACAAAAACCTCGTATGGTACACACTAGAGCGGCAAACATTTCCACAATTCATGGTTAAAATCCTGTTAACGCTGACGCATTTCCCACAATAATGAACCCTCAAACTTTGTTTTCTTTTTAATATAATGTTACTGAGTGCATTTAAGCCATGGATTCACGAGGTTAACACGTTGCTAATCTAACCAAAATATCTTTAAAGCGCGGATTAAAGCGCGGAGTTAAATGCTCAAATTGTTTAGGTACCTTTAAATACCCGCAGACGATAAATTGTGCGTCTAGCATTTTATATTATTTTTGTCTGATTGAAGCAAAAGTCCTCTTGCAAGCTGAAATCTAGTATGACAGGTTTAAATCCAAAAAGGATGGTAAAGCTAGGATGCAAGACGAAATATATTGAGGTAAACATAGTTACTATTCCTGGCTACATTAGGGCAAAATTACTAATTACTCAGTGCAATTTCCTATGACCATTATCAAACGCAAGGTTAGATTACGCTAAATATTAACACCAGAAACCACCCCAAAAAATGCCGATTTCAAAACTAATGGCCCTATTACCTAACACTTAACCTATGCGTTATCATATGGCCTGAGAAGCAATGTAGGTAATATGGTTGTGGCGATTCTAAACTACTTAGTACGATTATAAAAAAAAAAACTTGGAATCGCCATAATTTTTACCATTAAAGTGGTGGAGCAGTGAATGCAAATTTTAACCATTATTATACATTAATTACATTCATGCTTGAGGCGGAACTTTTTTCATATAGCCCTCTGCTACCTACTTCCCTCATACGTATGGGCCAGCCATTTAATAAATTGTTTACAAAAGTCTTTAAAAGTTATTTACACATGGCCTCTCAACTTTTCTTTTTCCTATGTAATTCAAACGAAATAAAACTGCGAGAAATGTTGTCATAAACCTTTCTGACAAGTGCAATAGATACATGTGTAAGCTAATTAACTTACTGTAGGCTGAAGGAAGTCCAAAGATGGGGAGATCACATTGCATGTTTTCACCAAATTACATTAAAATATACATGAAAAACAATGCACTCACAAAACATGTCAAGGTAAATGCAGAATAAGTGCCAGTGGATCAATCAATCCTTAATTAATTAAACTTACTAGAAAATAAATATGGCATCACTTAGCCATAAGATAAAAAAAATGCTTTAAGATAAATGTCTGAAATGTGTTTATTCCCGGGCACTTATTCAGTTCTAGCCCATATTCCTTTTAAAATGCAAAAGTTCATTTAAAATGTCGAAACACAATAAAACACTAGAATATAATCCTACCTTTTTCAACCTATTCAAATAGGAGAGCTTGGACGCTACACAAATTCCTTTTGGACTGAAATTAACCCATATTTACCTTTAACGATGAACTGAAGAGCATGGAAAATGTTAAATCACTCTAATTAATACAATATCATCGAAAAGGATTAACTGAAGAGTATGGACATTGTCAAAACCCTATGATGCCAAGCCATTTACCCAAGAAATAATGATCTTTGCAGGATATCTGTTGATAATTGTGTGGAGGGTATAAGAATATAGACCTTAATTTCCATAATACTAGTTCTTGAATTATAATTAACACCAGGAAGTATATTTAGCATCAGTTTTGATCTCCGGAATCAAGATACAGCAAGCTGGGTTTTGTCCATCACCTTCCCTAAGATTCAGAAATGTGTTCAGGAATTCGTAAATACATACCTCAGGTTACAGGTGTCCGGGTGAGTCATCTCGTCTTGGCTCTCTAGAATTTTCGAATTTTGATGTTGTTGCCCCACTATGGAAATTCTTCAATACTCCATAGACTCCAGAGGTTGTTAATGAAGCACTGGGTATTGGCGATATCCATCCAAAAACGTCCTTTGTCCATTTTTTCACAAGAAAATACATACAATTTTGGCGTCAACTTAAACGTCCATTTAAATCGTTCCAATGATCATTCTGTTTCGGATGTCACCGACCGACTCCGAAACTGGTTCGAATCGTTTGAACAGAAGATCGAACTCTACCGGAAGACATAATGAAGCATCTGATCCGATTCGGAATATCAAGAGCTTCGTGAATCACGAGCCTTTCGATGCCGGGTTCTCTCTAGTGGGGAGGGGAAAAAAAAAAAAAAACGAAAACTGCATAATTCTTGCCTAGAGTTTTAGACTTCTGAAAACGTTACAAACGGGAATCTGAAAATATTGACGCACAACCTTATATCTGATTATGTATATTAAACAGAATACGTTTTCTCAGCTGAAGTAAACGTGTATTTAAGGTTAAACAGTAACGCATAGGTTTAAATCTGACAATTTATCGGGATGTGCAGATACATTACTCAGCCTGATTAATGGCAAGACTTCAATGTGAATATATGAATAAATTGGGTATATAATGCTTATGAAATAAGGCTATCCATTCGTTATCACGTCTAAATTGGTTACTTTTTAAATGATTCATTTCCTTATAATGATGATTTTCATAAGTTTCATATGAGCTTTCAGCTAACTAAACATGATTCTACTCGGTTATCTTCGCATGGATAGGAAAACCGATTATTTGTGCCTGTACAGTCGGTAAACTAAATTTCAAAAAGGTTCAAGGATGCCAAGTCAATAATCAAGCACCAGTCTACAAATAATCAATGAGGAGTTGCTTGAGGATGTATCCAAAACCTGTCTCCGTGGCATATTTAAAAAAATGATATGGGTGTTTTCTTTGTCCCCAGCCATATTAAACAAATAATATGGGTGTTCCTGGGTATATGAGTCATCCCTGTTCCCCAGCCATATTAAACAAATATTATGGGTGTTTTGAATGCATGTCACCTGTGTCCATCAGCATATGAAACATAATATGGGTGGCCAAAGGTACAAACTACTGATGTCTCAGGTGTGAATGTCACCTGTGGCTATGTACCATACAAATTACATAGTATTAGTGTTCTATGTGCATCTGTAGGCATTAACATAACTTTAAAACACAGTCAATCATTAGAATTTTTCTCTCAAAACTCAGTCATTTATATAGTTTCCTGTAAGGCCTTAGAAAAATAAGTACATCAACTTGATTACAAGTTCCAGACTGCTTAGACCATCTTGGTAAAACATGAGAACTCATAACAGTTCACAAAATCAATCCAAAGAGTTAACAATGATCCAGTAAAATAAAATTCTATATTGGACTTATCTTTGTGTTGGCAGCCACCACGACGTGTGGAGAACTGGTACAGTACATGGCAGGCACTGGACTACAGAAGTGCATGCCCACAGAACCTCAAGTACATTGGTGCCTCCAATGGCATCAGGGGCGGAATTCATGAGGACTGCCTCTACCTCAACATCTTCAGCCCCTCGGTAGGTACTATCATTCCCCTCACACCACACCATCATTCATAACTCTATCTACCTCTTCATCTATCGTAGGTAGTCTCTCCTCATACAAACTATCATTAATACAGTTTATTAGCGAGAGGTCGAGTGATTACTCAGAATTCTTTGAATAATGAAAATGCTTATGGCTTTGGATGTGGAGAGTATAGTCACAGTCCCTTCATACCTGGATTAAGAGTGTGTTTATCAGAGTAGAATGTAATTAAGAGTGTGTTTATCAGAGTAGAATGTAATTCATAAGAATAAATTTGGCTGTAAACATGAAACTAATATATACTTTTGTAACATTAAGTGTTAGTGAAAAAGCTAGAAGATAGGAATGCATGTTTAGAATTGAGTTAATTGCGTTATATTAGTGTTGCAGAGGAAAGCTGATGTTTACACAGGAGCTGTGTAGCTGCTGATGAAAGACCAGTTATATGAATGTTTTCAGTTCTTGATTGTAGGTTAAAAAAAAAATAGTAGAATGTGAGTGAAAGTAGCTGATTCACCTTGAAATATACCAAAGAAAAGGATGAGCATGTGCACTAAAGAAAACACATAACATCTGAGAGAATAGATCCAAGGTAGAAGCTCATTGTAAATGGTAATATGAATGAATGGGTAAGAGAGACTGTTGTGGATGAAATGACAGGTAGACGTGGGGGTCTCAAGAAAAAATTACGTTTCTCAAAGGACCCCTAGGTTTTGTGTACTGTTTGGCTCAAGTGCTTATGATTTTAAAGTATTACTTGTTTTTTATTCATACATATTCGCCACTTCCCACGTTAGTACATATAGTATGCATATAATGGATAGGCAGCCCCTCTTTTCAGGGATAGGTTTGTTCATTTCTTGAAAAAAGACACAACATTAGTTATCCCCCTTTTTTTTAGTACTCCCTTCAATATATCTTTAATTTTTAATACAGCTTGTAAATGATGAGGACTTTTATCCATTATCTAAGCCTTCAATATGAAAAATGACGTGTAAGATAAGAGATGGTAAGACACAATGTGTAGGATAATATACATGATAGAAGAACCAATGAAAAGATCACATTTGTCAGATTATGATTTGTATTAGGTATGCTACCGTGAAACATCAGAGTGATGTATGTGTACCTGCAGGTGTCAATCAGCGTCAGTGATCAGTACCCAGTCATGTTCTACATCCATGACGGTGACCTGGATCATGGGGCCAGCAACCAGTTCCCAGGTCACATGCTGGCAGCATGGGGTGAGGTGGTTGTAGTCACCATTAACTACAGACTCGGTGCCCTTGGTAAGTTACTTATGAGCCTGTATCATATACGAAATAATTAGATTCAATTATGTGTCTATTTCAAAATGAAAAGGTAAGCAATAGAAACATTACAGAACAAAAATGTTCATACAAGCTGGAATAACAATAAATTATAATGCAGTAATCAAATCCAAATTTCTGAAAAAAATGCAGTTATTCATTTCATATGAAATACGTCTCAAAATTATGAAATCAAATATCATTAATTATAGTACAGCTATGACAGCTCTTATATCAGCCAGCATGAAATTTCCTAGAAAATATTATACATGTACAGCTTCAAAAATGTGGGATGCTTGGGACTTTATTCTTTATTTTTCAGATTTCTGAGATTATAAGTATACCAAAATACATAAAATTTCAAGGCACTCATTCTGATATGATAGCATACGACTTATGTTGTTTTTTCATTCTAGGTATATGTAGTGTCACAATACTGTACATAACTGGGATTGAAAAGAATAATGCTTAAAATCAGGAATTTTACGTTGACAAAATGTCTCAGAGTTTCTAGATTTTTGATGTCCAGATGTTTTATGTTGTACTGTGTGTCATTACAAATACTCATGAATTAGCAAGGTGTTTATGTAAAAAGAGTAGCAACCACTGCCATGTACAGAAATTACCCTTTACTGTTCTTTTAATGGATCTGACCTCAAGCAAGTCTGGAAGATCATTATGCCTAGCATCCCTTTTGTTACATGGTTGTTACCCTTCATGATAAAAAAATCTTAGTATATCACTGAAAATTAATAAAAAGACCTTTAGCCTCATATAATAAGAAAATAATAAAGTGCAGTTCACCTTTTATAACTTAATGCATTTCTTAACAAGTGCTCTCAGCCTAAAACTATATATAAAGTTTCCTATTTTCATTATCCATCTTTTATTTGTGGCACTGCAATGAATTGCTGTAATCTGACAAGAATCCATTTATTAACTATGTTTTATTTATAATTACCCCAGGACTTCTTTTTGGAGGCTCCTGCAGCCAAGATTATACTATTAATGATACAGCCTCTCCAAAAGTGACTTTTCACTCATGGTGTAGCCTTATGCAGGCAGATTCCATAACAAAACTAGATAAATGATTGTGATATACTAATAGTAAGATTTGTACTCTGTTTATGTTTCTTAATAATAGGAAGATTAGTAAATATGGAACACTAAAAGATATTCCACCATCTAAGTATTATTCCTTTGTTACAGGATTCCTGAGTACTGGTGATGTCAACTCACCAGGTAACTATGGGCTGATGGACATGGCCATGGCTCTGGAATGGGTGTATAGCAACATCCGCTTTTTCAATGGTGACCGCAACATGATCACAGTATTTGGTCCAGGAGCTGGGGGTGCCATGGCCGGCCTACTTGCAGTACTGCCAAAAACCAAGCTGTGGGTTAGACAGGTCATATCCCAGGTCAGTCACTTCTCTGATCATAGTCATACCTCTCAGAAAATGTTGAAAATCTGACCAACATATCAAGCTATATATATTTACATTTGTTTTGTACTAGAAGCAAGGAGGAAAATGTTAGATGGATGCAAACAATGGTCAATGTACTGAAGATCATATAAATATCCATCGGGTGCTAAATTTCTTGATGTAATACTTACCCTAATTTTATGATACATTTATGATTAAAGCCTAACTATGAGCTTCTTTTCCATTTGCAGTAAGGTTTTAGAATACTGAAAAATATTCTTTACTTAGTACCAATAAAACTGCAGTTCACAATACTAAGTGTAGAAAATACTGATGAGAGTACCTTTTGCGATCAGTTTTAATGATGCTGTATCTAATTATTGGAACTATAAAACAGTTTAATTTCTTCATGCATACTATCACAGAACACAAAACATTTACCACTGTAACTTACTTTTGTTGTCCTGCAGAGTGGATCTCCTCTGGCAGACTGGGCAGCACTAAACGATGTGTATAGAGTGCAGAACACCTCTCGTGTCTATGGTTTACAAGTTGGCTGTACGGTTGAATCATCTTATAAGCTTCTCCAGTGTTTAAACCGTCGTAGCTATGAAGAACTGGCTTCAGCACCTATAACAGTATGTTTTCTCCTTTACTGAGGGTAAATATTTGCTCCACTAAGGTTTCCTATTTCAATCTTGTAAGATGACAAAGGCAGAGACTCCCAGTTTGTAAGGCAGACTTTGTTACTTTGCTACCTTAAACTATATATATCACAACATTATAATTATTTATGGCTGACTTTATCACTTCTGTTGCAGCCAGATGTAGGAACATTTGCTTGGGGTCCTACTGTCGACGCCAACTTTACTGTGCCTGGTGATGACTGGTATGAGGACTGGCAAGAGAAGGACTGGCACATCCTGCCAGAGCTGCCCGTAGTGCTCTATCAGATGAACCACCATCACCCGAAGCTCCGCTACCTCACTGGGGTAAACAGGGATGCAGCAGCCAATATGATCTGTAAGTACCTAGAGCTGCTTATACTGCACACTAAATGGATGAAGGTAGCTACATTAGCTTTACATTCCTTATTCCTTTGTTTACTGTTGATAAAGTAAAATGAGCACAGCTATATGTTATATACATTTCATATTAATGTTACTACTGAATGTAATTCACTATTTAGGTAACTGTGTACAACTTGATCACTTCATATAATGGATGTTTTTTCCCTCTAGTTGAAGATAATCGTCTTGTGCAGAATCGTCACATTGTCAAAGAAGATTTCTTTAATGAGCGGATCAAAGAGTGGGTTAAACATTACAATTACTCACTCAACCTAGAAGGTACCTATGATGCTATAAAATGGATGTACACCTATGGCCCTGATCCACATAACGTTACTCATATCAGGGAGCAGTATGTCAATGTAAGTAGTGTGGTGGAGTTAGTCAGTAGCTCTAGTAGTAGGCGGATGTTCAGTCTTACTCTCATCACATATTTTGTGATTAAATTTTGCCATATACACCAGCTCCTTCATTTGATTTTTTTTCTCTTTTAGTAAAATTTGTCTAATATATAATCTTTGCTGTCTGTGCATGTGATGAAGTCTCCAAAACATTTGAACTTTGAAAATATTTATATCACAAACAGTTTACAAAAATGCTCGTTATGCAGCCTAGGACCATGTTTAAAAACATGGTCCAAGGCTGCACGTTTTCAAATTTGTGAATGTTTCATATCATGTACTCATAAATACAAACAGTTAGAAGAGCTAAATTGGCTTGGTACTCTTTCTACCAGATGCTGTCTGATGCTTTGTACAAGTCTGCAGTGGACCAGTTAGTGAAAGTTCTTGTCAACACATCCAAAAACAGTGTCCCCACGTACTATTACCTCCTCAACACTACCGTCGAGGCCCTCAAGCTTCCCTTCTGGAGGGAGGTCAGCAAAACTTACTGTTGGTACTATAGAGCATGGCCAAGAAAATATTTGATATATTTTGTATCGTCTCCCATTGTTAGGATGACATCCTGGGAAGAACTGAACATTAAAATTGTAGAGTGTGAATGTTGAGTGCTACTTCCATACCATGATGTCCTATATACTTTGAGTATATTTATTATGTAGCATGTATTATAGAAAAGCCGAGGTTAGCACATATAGGAATTTCACAGTTGTAATAGATTTAATCCTTTCAGAATGACAAATATCTAAAGTTGTCTCACATAGACTGGATTTCTAACAGTGTCTGATATACCAGGAAACTATAATATAAGCCATTTAAATGCAGCACTACAAAGACGTTGAAAACTTACACACCACCAAAACCTTTAAGTCATCATGCAATACCATTTAATCTCGGTTTCTGACCTAAGTCCCTGTGCTTGGAGATCGAGTTCTCCTCTACATAAAAAATCACCCTTCATGATCACCCACCATATAGTAGTTAGCTGTTTTTGTCATCTGAACCGTACATGATCTCATTGGTTTATAATATTGCAGCAACAAACAAACTAAATGCTATTTGAATACTTATTAGTGCCCATTTGGGAAAAAAAAAAAGAGTCCTTTATTATTCTCTACTAACAATTCTTCCAAGCTACCCTAAACTAAAACATGTGGGCCTGGTCATTCACCATATCACCAAAACCATTTAAGTAGTGCAGTAAGCCTCACAAAATAGAGTTCTAGAGGAATCACTAGCTAGTTTGCAACCAAACACTCAACACATACAGAATGAAACAAAGATCCTCAAAGTACAATCCTACTTTGACATGCTTGTCACTCAGTTTTTTTACTACAACTGTAAACCCTTCCCAACCAGACCGCTGCATAACTCACCACCCACCCCCAGATAGAAATCAAAAGCTTACCCTGCCACACACTTCATCAACCCATTTCGACAGAACAAACACTGATTCATCATATCAAAAGACCTTATACCTAAATACATCTTTCATTTTGAAGATGGAACACAGACATATACAATCACCTCACTCTTTGGCCTAGGGTCCTGCTCAGTGGATGTGGCTTGATTTCTAAGGGTTCTGGGGGCTCTGCAGAAAGGGTTTTTAGGGCCGAAAGGTAAAGGTAAAGGTTTGTTTTCAATGCACTGTAATCTGGGGGCCAAGGTGGGGAGAGCACACAGCATCATTTCACCACAGTTACGTCTATGTAACTGAGTTTCATTGATAATTCTGCTTGCTAGGTAGAGTGGGGGTGATATATGGCATCTCAGAATACCTCTAGTTAGTAAAAGAAGCACGGAATCCTTCAAACACTGGTTGGAAAAATCAACATGCAACTATTGTGAGGTTTACCTTTACTGGGTGCCTACAACCATTACAAGAATAGTCATGAAAGAGTTAAGATTGCTGGTAGTGCAAAATTGGAGGCTATATAATTTTCTTTTATACAAGGTTTTAGGAGTTTTTAAATATTCCCCTAATTTTCCAGATTCCAAACAACATTGATTACTACTTCATCTCTGGTGCTCCATTCATGGACCCAGACTTTTACCCAGAAAACTTTCGTGTATCCCGTGAACTCTGGGGTGAAGGAGACAGGAACATCTCACAATTTATGATGAAAACATTTACCAACTTTGCTAAGTGGGGGTGAGTTGTTGAGGTCTTCTGTTTAATGCTGATAAAGGAAAATGTAAAGGATTGAGATACAAAATGTTAAAAGAAAATGAAAGGATACATAGGACTGCTGATTGTTTCTCTGAATCTAATTTTATTTTGTGAAGATAGAATATGTTAGATAGTTGTAATAGATTTTGGAAAGTGCTGGTGGCAATAAAGAGGTCAGTTATTAGAAAAAATTAATGTGGGGTTTTAATTCAGTGGGAAAATGATTTCTCAATGATGTTCTAGATGTCAGTTAGGGTGTGCCAGTATTGCTACTATCATACTAAGGTGATATTTATGCTGTTGATTTAAATACTAATATTGACAGGGAGAGAGATAAATGTTCTTGAATAAGTATGGATATTTATATTACCAATCTTAGGTGTGCCACTGATATGGTTCTCGTACCCCCTTAACTAATGCTTTACCGGAACTAATTGACATTTGGGAATGATATCACTTTTAGCACAGACATAAAATTGTGTATGGTAGTTTCCTCCGTGACTCTAAGGTAAGATATTCACTGAATGTTGAGCTTGTTAACTGTTCGCTCAGTTTTGTTGAGATCTTAATCGTTTTCAAAAATGCATGTCTTGACAATGGATACTTTATGGATACTTGACAAGGTACTTTATGAAACCACATTTTCATTATTTCACATACAATCATATACCTAGCACATGCCTGTCATAATCAATATACATTCATTTGTAGGCAGGGGATTATCAAAAGGAATACTCTCATACAACAGACCACTGTACTAAGTTACATTAATAGTGATGCACCCCTTCCGTATATCATGTTGCTACATACAAACATCAGTGCTGTATGGCTAGGAAACTAAATTTAGATTTTAAGATCCCAGGATTCAGCCCTGGCCACAGCGGTATCTTTCGGGATATGTCTGAAAGGTAAACAATAGGCCCAGAGTATCTTGACTCTACATCTCTAGGGTTTATGGATTAATCCACTATCCCCTTGGGCTTAGGGGAGAAAGAATACCCTGCACCTCTCTCCTGCATATTGTAGGTGACTAAGGGGAGTGGAGGTGGAAGGTTCGAAATTCTCCCTTCCTGTATTACTTTTCAAAAGAAGGAACAGATGAAGAAGCTGAGTGAGGTTTCCCGCTTTCATGCTCATGCAGGACACAGCAAACATGTATTAAAGAAAAAAGAAAGATGCTGAAGATCTCTAGATACAGAGAATAGTACAACCAATTACATACAGCAGTTATGTACAGCTCTATCTTTGGCACTATTTCTTATATAAGAGTATACTGTATGCATGTTTCTGATACATATAACTACATAATTTTTTAAGCAAAATTAATTTAGAAACAGTGATAGAACCTGCTTCTTGGTTTGTCTTGAATATCTTTACAAAAAGTACATATTCTCCAAATGATTGGTTTGTTAGTAACTGAAAACTAGACTTAGTCAACAGGGCTAGTAATAATCTCAGAAATAAGTAAAGCTTTAGAGAAACTGCAATTTTAATTGGAAACATAAGCATAACTACATTTTCAATCTTGATTAGGAATCCAACGCAAACGCAGGTTGACATCTTGAAGGTAAACTGGGAGCCAGTGGTGGAAGGTAACCTTAAGTACCTGAGTATCAACACCACATTCAACACCAGTATGCACTACAATTATCGCCAGCCGTACAACACCTTCTGGAATGTGTATATACCGCAAGTTGCTCGGGAATGGGTGCCAACTGTTCCTCCACCAGTCAATGTAAGTATCTCTCTATGGCAGCATTATTTTCACTTTTGCATTTACACTATGTGTGGAGGAAATTTTTATTGCTGTGTAATTACTATCCCCAGGAAAATATGTTTTTGTGCATTAATATTGTGGGATAAGTAATAAATGAGCACTAGAACTTAGTATGAGCACTAGAACTTAGTATATGTCACAGTAGATATTCAACAGCTTTTGAAAGTTTTAGAAAAGTGTGATAAGAAAGAAATAAGAAAAGAACACTATTCCTAAAGGACAGTAGTTGTTGGAAATGAATTGTTTCTGTGTATTTTGGAGTAGGACTTTCAATATTAATGGCTTGGGGATTGTATCATACAAGGAAAAAACTGCAACCAACAGCATTACAGTCAATATATATGTAAATCATATCTCCCATTACATAATGTTATTGTATCCAGTAAGGTTTCACAACATCATGCTGCATTGATTAGTTGGGGTTTGAGCAAAAGTTTGTAGGGTAAAGCTTTCCTTCAAGAATGATAAAAATATATGGCAAGTCAACTTTCCCCAGCATTTTAGAAATGATGCTGTGGCCATATTCATTCACACTCAGTCTCTAGCTGTCATGTATAATGCACCGAAACCACAGTTCCCTATCCATATCCAGGATGATAACCATGATGAAAATGAAATCCAATTAACCCCCAGCACACTTTCGTGTTATAATCATATCTTCCTTGACAATGTGATTACTACACGAAAGTGCACCTGAGGCTTTTCATGTTTCATTTTCCTCATGGTTATCATCAATTTTATATATTTCATGTTTATCTTAAGCAATGAAAAAAAGATGACTAGGGCTCATTTTCTATATATAACTCCAGTACTAGAAATCATTTTCAATAATTCTGTAATATAATAATGTACAAAATATACTGGCCTCTTTGGTAGCATCCTTGAGTTGCTATACTTATATGAGATGAATTTTCACTTTACCTTACAGTAGTTTTTACTGTGATCATAATTTCTTTGAATGTTGTAAAATACATCACCTTCACACATAATTTTGGCTTTAGGGCAACTTCACTTTTAAATGTTTGTTTAGAATAATGAAACCAAAAATGATTTTAGACATGTTTAAATACTGAGACCAAAAGCTGAAGTTTTGGTAAATGTATTCTTTTGTTCTGAAAGTATTACAAGTAGTCTTTAAAGCATGTTCTTATATCCACAGCCATGGACCCAGTTAACCCAGCCCATTGTGGCAGCATTTTATGGGGCCTTAGCTTTTTGCGTTGTCTTACTGGTAATCCTCTTCGTATGCTGTGGCCTCTGGAAGTCTGCCAAGAGGTATGTTCTACTGTGTATCACTAGTTGTAATTTTATGTATTATACCATGTAGCATACATTTTTTTCTTTTACTGATAACTGCTTTTGTCCCCAGAACATTTATGTGGTAACATTTTCTGGATATTTAAGTCATATATTCATATGCATTAGCTTAAAAGAATGTCTCCAGACCAAGTTGGCTTTTGTATAAGTTATGTATCATAGCTACAGAGCTTTTCTGGGCTTCTTCAAGCATTTTTTGCTGTTTTGCTTAAATACTTCAATGAAGTGTGCTTTCCAGATCTTTGTATTTTTGTTACTAGTTGCATAAAAAGTTTGAGCCCATACCAATCCATGATAGTCATACCATTCAGCCAGTCCTTAAACATTAGATCATCTTAGTTTGGTTTTGTTGTTCAAATGCAATATGGTGTAGTGAATGGGTCCATCAGTAATTTTAGTAACATTGTTTTTTGAACTACCATCAATAAAAAATGGAACTGCATGTAAAGTTTTGTTCACAGTGACATTCACTTATTTCTTTGACAAAATTCTTATACTTATTGATGGTCTCTTACATTATCACAATCTGTATGTGCTTATATATATTTGTCTGAACATGCACCACCTTCACTTTGTATATGTACATAAAAGAAAGACTGTATTTAGTATGTGAGAGAATATGTGTGTGTGTGTGCATGTTATACCTTCAGTGTGTATAGGTATATGGTACAGGAGCTTTACGCATGTGAGGTCCCATCTTTCAACATTACTTTTCTGTCATACATGCTTTTATGTTTTCCACTCCTATTGTTTTCTAATCACATGTCTACTCCTATTTTATCAAGAAAGTGTTCTTGAGTAGATTCCTGTTGTTTTTGTTTCAAATTCCTTTGGCTTAACATCATCATCATCACCCCCTTATGAATTTAAAGGAGGTTATCACGTCTCACCTTATTCTTGTGTATGAATGGTCCAAGGAGTTCCTCTGCTCATCATAATTCATTCTTCTTAATTCTAACACCATTCTCAATCCATTCTGTTGGACCTTCTCAAGCACTTCTATATATTTTCTCAGTGAAGTGATTAATTTGCAGATGCATATTGTAGTTCAGGTTGAACTTGTATCATAAATAACTTCTAAAACACCTCCTTCTCCATGTACTTGAAAGAAATTTTGAGTGTCTACAATGTTCTGATTCTCTCTCAGATGTCTTAATGTGATTTTCTAGTGGTAAGTCAGTTTGATTTTACCCTATTCCAGTCTTATTACCATAAACTAATCTGAGAGAACTTCATAGCCATGCACCTGAGTACTTGGATTACCTTTTAAGTCACATTCCAACATTTTTCCTGTCACAGACCTGTTTGTGCTAATTACTTCCAATTCAAGAGTAACTTTTTTTCCAGAGGTTCCAACTTTGAACATAAGCCCTTACCAAGGTCTAGCCTAATATTTGCAGTTCGTCTTAATTGCTCTGTCACTGAGGTTATTTCCCATATGCTTGATGTCATATTTTTGTGGCAAATGTTTTCTTTTCACAGTGGTTTATGTTCCTTTGAATTTGTGACCATCCAGCCCATATATCATTACTGACTTGTGTGTTATAGAGTATCCTATTCCATTTATAATGTTTGGCTAAATCAAGTCTCTAATAACTGCTGAACTTATCATTACTCAATTCAGGTATTTGAGTATATTATTTCATGGCTCCTCTTTCTATTCAGATGTTCACTCCTAATGCTTCACACTTGTTGTGGGTGGTAATTAAATGATTTCCCACTGAGCATCTTTGAGTTTTACTTTCTGTTTCCACACACAACTTACTTTTTTTTTCATAGCTTCAACTGTTTTCTGTAAGGTCAAAATCTGTAAAATGCAAGTCATTTATGTCATGCTCTGGTGGTATCAACTGTATATGTGTAGATACTCTCAACAATAATTCTGTTTTCCATTATGTATCAAAATTTAAGTTGAAAACTATTGATAAGCATCTCTAAGATACATCTGGAATTCTGGTAAGTACAGTGAGGCTTCGCAGTGCATATCATCATTCATGTATACTGCTTCTGTACGTAGAAACTGTATCCATGTACCTATCTATTATCATTACTCCCTTCCCAATTGAATGGGTTGGATCTGGTATATACAACTTCCACTAAATCACCCACACACACTTCCTAAATGAAATATGGCCTTACACTTTGATAGAAGTCCTTCTTACCTTTTCAATTTACAAACCAAGCTGTAAAAACCTAAGTCATACAAATGTCTCCATTTTTATGACCTCCATATGTAACATGCTTCCACTGTATCCAGTCCTGAAGTCATTTTTCAAACTTTTTCATCTGAAGTATTCCTAACCATAATCAATTCTTTCTTTACATCTGTCCATCTCTTTCATGGTATACCAATCCTTCTTTCACATTTAACAATTCTAGTATGCATTTTCTTTATCCTGGGGACAGGGGAGAAAGAAACTGCTTAAGTATCTCCTGCATAAAATGTGACTAAAAGGGGCATGGTTTGGGGGCTGTATTACATTCCAAAAGAATGAACAGAGGAAGGAGTCAAGAGAAGATTTTTCTCCCCTTTAAGGCTCCAGTATCTTTTCTGGATGCTACCTTGCTCATGCAGGGAAGTTGTGAATATTTATGAATGAAAAAATAAAATTTTCTTCACTAACCTGTTAACTTTCATATCTTCTCCATTACCACTGTCCTGATTGCATTTCTGCTCTGCAAGTTATCCATATCTACTGCTTCTGTATCTACCTATCATCACCTACATATACCATTAGATTTCACTGCCATACATCCCTGGGACAGGTACTTTCTGCAAGCTTCTCTCACAATGCACACTTAACAAATGGGTGTTGGTAGGGTAGAGAAGGGGGTACTTGCCCCTCCATGGCTTATCTAGGGGAAAAAATAAAAAATCATGCAGACTGTAATAAAGACAAGAGAATTACTTTACAACAATGACCCTCTCAAATAAATCCTAATGATCTTGATTACCATATTGTAATTACCTAATTGTGCAGGAAAGGAGGTGTATATTCATAGGACCCCTGCAGGAGAGGGAGGGACTTGTATATTCATAGGACTATAAATATGTACTGGTGTTTCTTGGCTCTTGCAGGTGGCAACACTGCAAGAGCCTTTGGAGAGGTCCTGGGTAACACTAAGAATCTTTCATAGAAACTGGTCCAAGGGTAATCACAATGAGTCCTTTTTTTATGGGATGGTTATTTTCCAAAAAAGTGAGCATAGTCCAAAATTGCCTAACAGGAATTCCAGTCTGTATGTAATAAATAAGAAAGTGTTCCACAGCCCTTACAGTACTTCCCCAAATCCCATATATTTTTCATGATATACAAACAATAAGTACCTATTGGTAATAAGATTATGATACAGTAAATGAAATATCTAATACTCACAAACAAATGAAGACTAATAGGTTCATGTACATTAGGTGGTATTGGTGGTGTTGATAGGAGCAGGGTACTTACGGTCTGAGCCCATGTCATTGCTGGAGACACACACAGATGGTAACATCTAGAGATGAAGTCAGAGACAAGGAATAATGGTCATCTTCAGAGAGAATTAAACCAATGGAGAGGGCATGCCTGAGTTGCTGCAGGATGGTGCAAGAAAAGCAGGTGGAGTAGGAGTGTAGATAGAAAAGTTAGGAGAAGCAGTTGTAGCATAATGTTATTTTCCCCATGCATGAGGTAGCATCACCAAAAGATGACAGGCTAAGAGAAAAAATCCATGCTTGGCTCCTTTTGGAAGGTAACACAAGAAGGGGTGATTTCCAGCCCCTTGCTCCTGCCTCCCTAAGTCATTTTCAGTGCCACACAGATGATACATGGGGAATATTCTTTGTCTCCTGTCTCAACTTATAAAAATTTTTCCCCTTAAAGTTTACAATCTTGTGAATATGTTTGCCATGCAGATACGGTGCAGCGATGAGCAGCAAGTAAGTATGGTGTGAGAGAAATATGTCCACTTAAAGTTACATCTTCGATATGAAGTATCAAGAGATTTCTCAAGAGTAGGCTAATTCTAATTAAAGTTTGTGATTCTCCACTATTTTTTGTAGGTAAGGCCATATTCCGTATAAAGACCATCCATTTTCTCTGAGTTACTGAACTTTGCATGAATCCTAGTCCGAGTTGTAATAATAATGAAGGGACTGAATATTGTCATGGACTCCATTTCTAGGGGAACTGAACTAACCAAACTATACTGTACTTAAATTAGGCATATCAGAAAATAAACTATAGATCTGATTAACTTATGTTGTCAGCAATACAAAACTTCTGCTTAAACTCTGCACTATCCATTTATAAACTATAAACACAGGTAATCATGCCATTCTAATATTTGCTTGTTGTAGCACGTATTTACTTTGTAGCTGATCATACTGCATGTACATATATTTCATAACTCATTATTCTTGTATAAAGTCTGCTTCCTTTACTTATATTGAAGACCTTTCCTTTTTTTTTTTTCTTTTTTCTTTTTGCTTTGAGCTTGTTTTAGCATTTTTGGGGTTCAGAAAATGTGCTTTCTATAGACCTTTGATGTCGAAATGTTGGATAAAGGCTTTCTTAAAATCTTTAAAGTGCCTCTATTGCAAATAGATTGAGGTTTTAGGTTTATACTGGTACATTCTGTTAAATACTTGTGGTGTACAATGCATCTTGCAAAATTTATCTGTAGCTCTAGAGTTGTTTAAAAATAGAATCCATTTTGGAATAATTTAACATCTCACTTATGCCAAGAATAATATTATGCTTTGCTGTAACTGCCCTGTGCCTTAGATAGATGTATAAAGAAAATAAGGTTTGAGCTCAGGAAAGTACTAAGAGCCTTAAAAAAAAAGATGATACATTCATTCCAAATCTCCCTGTCCAGATTATATGGTATTTCGTTTCATAAGAAATATTTTGCATTAAAGTTATGTATCAAACCATATCATAGCAACTCCCATCAATGTCAAGGACCGGAAAGCAACACTGAATAGTCGTTATGTTAACAAAGAACCATTTTGTGTCTAATGACTGTACATGTTCAGTGTCAAGTGATCCACGTCAAGTGAATTGCCAACGAGTCCTCCTAGTCAGACCTCGTAAGCATTTCTCATCAGCAACCCCTTAGGGGACATGTGGGACAATTTGTGTATCCTTACTACCTCTAACAATGAATGCTATAGAAATCGATGACATTATTTGTTTGCCTCTCCCTTTTTCAAGCTATACATGACAATCTTTTCTGGTCATAGGCAGTGATGGAAGGCCAGAATAAGAGAACAATACATAATATTTTTCAACATAAGAGGAAAAATCCTAAAATTACCTTCCTGCTCCAAGACAGGGAAAAATAAGAAAAACTATTTCATCAAATGCACAGCCCGAATTGTGTGGAAAGGGAGACCTGGAACAATTATATAACTCTTTCACAAAGGAAGAAATCAATTTAAGAAGTTTTACATGTTAAGTGTATGGCTTGCAAAGATTAAACTGGGCCCTAAATATATAAAATATCCACTTTCATAAATATGGAACATACACAATTAGATATTACTGTGTAAGTCAAACATACCCAAAATTTTCAAACTCAGACAGTGATTTAAAGTATAATCTTAACATATTAAGATAAAAATATTTTGAGATTGTTTCAGTTTATTTATATATACAAATAAGAGCAGCTACAGTGACCACCTTCTACAATTTAAGTAAATCTTTCAGATGTTAGCAGTACAGTAACTGTAATCTGAATAAGCTTTCATCACAAATATGCAATTTAAACATTTCAAACTCACAGAAATTAACCAAGTATTGGATGTGTTTAGGTTCATCTAGTCACCTTAAGGTACAGAGCATAATTATATTGCATCACTAACTTCTGTAGGCACTAAAAGTCATCCTCCTACCCCAGACAGCAGAACAAGGTGCTGAGAGACCTGGTGTATTACAAAGTGGAGACTGAGGCCCTAAGCATCGGCGACCAAAAAGATGAAGTACGAGAGTATTTTGACAAAATGGACCATCTCCCCCCCTCTCGATCTGTGAAACCAAGCACCAATGTTTAATTACGCTTCAACTAACAATTGTTTGCTGTAGACTGTATGGTTTGTGTTTTTCTGCAATTAACACTGTTGCTTTTTCTACTCTTGGTTATGTATCTTTAGAAAGGTATACAGATAAACATCAGTCTTATACTTTTAAGCATGACAGTAGAAGGCTTTAGAGATGGAGTCCAGTTGCTGATATCCCTCAAAGTGATATTGTTATTTCGGGTTTATCTTGTAGAGCAATAGGACAACAGATTGTGTACCTGATATCTTTTTTTTTTTTGTTTCTTCTCCAGACAGAGGAACAAAGCCTTAGATGATCTCCAGTATTTCTCAACAGACAACCTTGCTCCTCCCAATGAATCTGAAGATTACAAAGTAAGAGAATATCTGGATAAGCTGTCCAACAACAACCACCAAGAGCAGTCACGCTCTGTTACACCCAACACTGTCACTACTGAGGCTCCCGAATTCAGTGACACCACCATCCCAAAGACCAGAGAGCCATACCGGCCTGGTTATCAAATTTCCAATATGGCAAAGTCTGTTGATCAGCTCAATAGCCAGTATCGTCCAGCTCAAAATACTCCTGCAATATCAAAGTCTACAGACAATATAATGCAGAACTACCAAGGAGTCTATCTAGGACCTAGCATGGGTCAAGAGCTTAATGGACGACAACAGCAACAGCAGCAGCGGCCTGTAACTCCAAGCTCCATGGTCCAGCTGGAACCTAATGGCCAAATGCCTCAAGACTGCACAATGTCTCAACCTCTAGTGCAACCAACAGATGTAAAAGCAAAGACTCCTGTACCTGCTGTTAGAACCTCTGTTGCCACCATAACTTCCTACACAGGTCTTCTGAACACAGAACTGTGAGATGTGCCTTGGTGAAGTGTAGTGTGGTTCTTACTTTCTGTTATGGATTTTTTTTTCTAAATATAGTAAAATATCTTGAACTCGTGAAATGACCAAAAATAGCTGTAGTATCCACTCATGAATGTAGGAGTAACAACTTCAAATCTCATCAGCATAATTTATAGTAATGTTGTATGCCCATTTGATTAAGCCTTGCATCTTAACATTTTCCATTACAAAGCCTCACGACAATTGCTCTTCTGAGTGCCAAAATGCATTACCTAAAGTATTACATGTAAATATTATGAGGTCTTGAAAATGGAAGTATTGAGACTTTTTCCCATTTGTAAGTGATATGCTTGAAGATGTGGCTACTTAGATTGTGATGAGCAAAACAAACAGTTAGTCATACTGACAGTAAGGCAAGAAAAACAAATGAGTTGGTACCTTGTTATACACCCCAATTTATGCCCCCATTACAGCAGCTAAGTTACATTACATCAATGCCCTACTCATGGCCGTCTCATATATGCTGTACTTAATGATATATATTCTCATACACATACATATATACATATATTCAAACTTGCTCACCTTTATCCATTCCCGGTGCCACCCCATCTCACAAGAAATAGCATCGCCACCCCCTGCGTCAGCAAGATAGCACCAAGAAACATGAAAAGAAAGGCCATATCCACTCACATTCATTCTCTAGCTCCCTATCCACATCCAGGCCCTACAAACCTTTCCATGGTACCCATATATCAACCAGCTGCAAGGAGAAGATGTACACCTGGATTCACACCTGGATAGGCCCATGAGAATCATAGTCATTAGAACTAGCCATTACACCAAGGAAGTCCATAGATTAATATCAGATCTTGCTAATGAGATCTGTTTTTCTTTGAAGTTCAGATTTTTGCTGTCATATATAGAAGAGCTGCCACAACTTAAGCACTAACATGAAGGGCTCATCCCAGTTGTATATGGTGACTAAAACATCAATGCAATATTGTGACATGATTATTTTGTATTCAAAGACTTGTGCTGGTGATATCATGCTTAAGAACATTACCTGGTCACTGGAATTATACAGTGTATTTACCATGTAACACTGAGTCAGATCCATGTATATTAGAAATTTGTGTACTGGGTTATCAATAATCAATTAATCCAATTCTTGTAAAAGTTATATGGGTCTGCTTTTGTACATTCTCCAGAGTAAAGACTTCTTGTATGCACAGTACAGGTAACTTAAAATGTCTATGACATACTGGGTTTAAATGGCTGTGGCTGATTAAGTGTTCTTAGTACTTAAAGTCCATAATTCAAATTTGGCCAGCTATGCCAGTTCACGTGAGACACCTTTATTACCTTAGCTAAAATCGAAAGGGTTAACACAGCATAAACTACAGATGAAATGTTGAAGTTTACCATATTATGATTTCATTTTGATTTGCAGCTTAACTTTGCACTAATACATTTCCCTCTATCTTTCTACATTTCTGATGCCTATTACCTCCATGAACTACCCTCACTTGGGTGGCCATGGCAAAAGAGTCTCCTCTTATCCCTCCTTACATGCCTCTCTTGCAGACACCATTCCACGCATTCCTTATCATTTCTCTCCCACCAGTACTCCTACACTCTATTTCCCCAAGTCACAGGTGGTCATCTACTCATACCAACCCCTTAATTGTACTAACATACACTCCACCTGTACACTACCCATCTCACATTCTTTACACTTGCCCAAACCACTTCAAAGTATTACATAACACACTATGTTTTGACTACCACAATACCTATCAACAATGAGATTTAGCCAAAATGGCAGGGCTAGCATAGATTGAGTCTTTCTGCCACTACTCCCCTCAAATAATTATCTATCCAAGGTTCATCAGGGACTAACATCAGCCATGAGTAAAATTTTCTTTTGGATGTTTCTGGAGCCAATCTATGGATTTTTTTTTTTTCTCCTGTTGTTGCATTAAATAATCTTTCATTATTTAAGGATACTATTTTTGTCTGATATCTTTTTGGTTTGTTACCAGGAATTCTTCCTGACTTAATAATTCTGTATCTTCCTTCCCAAGATGCTTTCAGACTTAAAACATCACTCATTATACCTTCTATTTGCTCCTATGTGTATATTCCCATGTATCTCTAAAAAGTTTTTAGATTGCAGAGTTCAAGTTTTTTCAACTTTTTCTTTGATAGAACTGAGTAAACATATTCATCATTTAAAAAATTGAGTTATCTGGAGCATTTATCTCTTAGAGAACCAACTTTAGGGTATGAATGTAAAGCAACTACCAAGTTTGATAATGTTACCACTCGTGTGATGTGTAAGTATCGTAAATGTCATTCATTTAGAAACCCATCATAAATGTGTTACATAAGCCTAAAATTTAGCTTTAAGTATTCATGTACTTTTTTTTTCTAATAACAGCTGCTCATTATAACTCATCTATTACCTCAGCATCTCAAAAATGAAATTTTCAAAGGGCATCCCAATTTTCAGTATCTTAATAGTTGGAAATAATAACAAGCATCTGAAATTTTGTGAGGTTAGTGCTTGTGTAGTTTATCATCAATTGTCATTTAGACTCCTAATTTGCTTGGTTACAACTGTAGAGCACATTCTGATGTTGACACTTGATCTCCAGAAAAAAAAAATCTAGTCTTAGTTCATATGAATCAATGTACGTGTTTCACTGAAGTCTGTGTATCCTAGGAATATGGCAGTAAGGATATCATTCATGTACACCTTTGATATTTTTCAGTCAGTAATATGTCTCATCACATACGACTCCCCATAGCAACCATGAAAGCAGTATGTAACATGTCAACCAGGTGTTTAAGTTTGGTTTGTTTTACTACTAATGAAACATGGTAGCATCCATATAAAGTATATGGAAGAAGTGAATGACAAAACTGGAATAAATGTGTGTACATTAATATAGGTGTTGGGTAATTTTACTTATCTTGGGTAATTTTACTTATCTATTTATAATGGAATGGAACAAAGTCTTTACCTATCTTTATTTCACAATTTTTTTAAACAGCTTTTTATTCTAATTTCTCATCGCTTGCTATGCTCACTTGTTCTTCACTAAGTTCCATCAAAATTTCTTTGTTATTACAGACTTCATTTTAACGGCATTTACTTTAGTTCTTCATTAACTCTCTCTCCTCGAGAACTGATGGTCCCATAGCTTCCCTTTCATCTTTAAAACTCACCTACTTCAATTTCCAGCCATTCTTTTTTTTTTTTTTACAATGTTCTGAGCTTTCTTAGATGAGTGATCCAAGCAGGTGCTCCACATATTAATTTACTTA
>JAUTXX010344516.1:0-13485 GCA_032273605.1 Panulirus laevicauda | reverse complement strand
GCGCCCTACAAAGACTCCCTCAACCTTCGTAGCTTCTACTGTTTCATGCATCCAGTCATCCTCTCATTACCAGGTCTGGTGGAGGGTCTGCACTCTGCACGCCTCGCCGTCAGTGGGTGCCACCACATCCATTAAGCGGTGGGATAAACTGATGCCAACATTGATCTGAGAAAATTTTGATCAATAAGGTCCTTTCCATTATGGATAAACCGATCGGGTTTACCATAAAGCAGACTGACAGAAGTTGGTTCATTATCAAGTAAATGGTGGTAATAAATGGAACAACGTTAATGAGCCAAGAGGCAGCTGGCAGTGCCTGAGGTTTACCCTGAGTAGCCACTGGAGGCTGGGCCCAGGCTGCTGTGTTGGGTCCTTCGTCGACCAAAGCTATTGGAGACTGCGCCCCGCACGACCACATGACGACCACAGTTCAGGTGGTCTGGTAAACTTTACAAATACGAACTGAGTGTCTTAAATTTCTTCACTGTGCTTCCCAGTGTTTCTCATGATTGTAGGCAATGTATTGAACAGTCTTGGGTTCTGGAAGTTTGAAATGTTTCCTCGTTGTGTGCTCATCGCGCCTTTTGATGCTTGGGGTATTATCTTACAGTCTTCCACTCCTGTTGTGTCAAGAAGGAATTAATTTTGAGTGTGGGTTTGAGGACATGTCTTGTAGGATCTTGTATGCCTTATCCAGTATGCGCTTTAGAGAGTACAGCCTCCATGATCTTACTCCCAGACTAGAATATTTGAAAACAGGTTTATACCAGAACCCAAGTGTTGATTACAGTCAGGTACAAGTAGGAGTTTACCGTCATGGGACACTAATGGCACTGACGTAGCGCTACGCATGCACGCCTCTGGCCTCAGTCATGGCGGGTGTTCTGTGAGTCAGCGTGGCTGTGGCCTTAGTCTCGGTGAGTGCGACGTGAGTCAGGATGGTCGTGGCTATGGGTAACAGTGGACAGGACTCATGCTGTGGGTCCACGAGAGTTGTAACAGAGTCAGGTGGGTAAGGCCTGACTCAATGCATCTCTACCTTCAGTCAAAGGGTGTGTGTGTGTAGCTTGGGTCACGATAGATGCGACATCCAACAGGGTGGTTGTGAAATGACTCACGGTGGGTGCAGACTAACTCGTCATGATGGTCGTAGCCCGAGTCTATGGCGAGTCTGGCTCAAGTCACGGTGATCAGCGAGCATAATGATGGGCGAATACCAAGCCCATGCGATTAGACAGACCAACACCGCGCGGTAACCACCACACAGAAGGAAGAAAACAGGAGGCGAGACATAAACATCAGCGATACGCCCACTACCCTGTAGTCGTCGCCATTACCTCCACGCTGCTGAACAATGCACCGTGGGCTGAGGTGCGGGGATAATTGTGACACCCGTGGTGGCGGTGCGTTACCCAGGGGCGGCACGGGGGTGGAGGAACACGGGCGCGGAGTCAAATGTGACCAAGACTGATCCAGCGAGTATAGCCCAGTGTGTATGTGTGTACTAGGTTCACCTTCAACACAGCGTTCCCCACGTCAGGGGTTCAATGGAGCAGAAACCCCCCAATCGAAAGTGATTTTTGGTATCTAAAAAGTGTTATAAATCATATCTTCGGCTAGCAATTCCTAAGTGTATTTTCTGGTCGTCTTTAAACATTTCGAAAAAGCAGACGGCTCAGTTTGGCCAGCAGGAGACGACTCGACCGCCGGCACCGGCCGCACGAGACGGCTGCCAGCGTCAGTGTAGTCAAATATGAGAAGAAAAGTGTAGCCATATACGAGCTTAATAAGGTAAAGTGTTGCCAAATATGTGGTAAAAAATGAAACCAAAATTGAGATAACTTGTTCAGCCAAGGGCGATGTAACAAATGTAGCCAATTATGGGGTGACAAATATAATTCACATTAACACGATGGGTAAGGAAGATTGTACGAAATTACCGGGCTTAAACGATGCCATAAGCAGAGAGAGAGAGAAAATGTCTTGAACCTTCCAAGCTCAATAGCAACAAAAACGTGCCTGAGTACATCAGAAACGCTATGTGGGGAAATTCAAAAAGGTTGTGGATAAGCACTTACGAGGTGTACCAGACCAGCTGGGGGTGTGGTGGCTACGTGAACGAGCGGGCAAGGGCCTGGTAAATACCTGATGTCTTCGGGGGTCTTCACCTTACCATCAGCCCGCGCTGAGTCCACGCTGCTGGACTGGATCGTTAGTCAACCAAGCTGTTGGAAGCCGCAGCCCTCAACCTCTTAAATTTCTCCCCTGTGCATCTCAAAGCGCTTCTGACGGCTGCAGGCAATGTACTGAAAGGTCTTGGGCCACAGATGTTCAAGGTGTTTTGTTGTTACTGCGCCTTCTGATTTCAGTGGTCACATTTCACAATCTTCCATTCACTCGCGCCAGCAAGGAACTGTTTTTGAGTGCAGGTTCGAAAGAACTATTTCCAAGGTCTCAGAAATTCTCTTCAACTCCTTAAGCATCATAAGGATTTTCACAAGTCAAGATCCACAAGCGATATTCTTTCCTGTGGAGGTAATGTCTAGTTATCATTCTTTGTACACTCTGGGAAATCCTGTGTTGCAACACATGATATATCGAAAGCTTTTGATGTGGTGTGATCTACATGTTACACATCCGTTTGGCTTTCCTTTCTTGCACTGTGCTTTCGTATTTAACTTCCCGTCTGGCCCGGTTTGTCTCCGTAACTGTCAATGTATCAACTTCTTCCTCCTTCTCTACCAAAATCGGTGTCCCTAAAAGATCTGTCTTGTCTGCTACGACCTTCCTCATTTTCATCAATGATTTTCTTTCCTCAACAAGCAACCAAATACACTCATATGCCGACTCCTCAGCAGTGCATTCCTCCACTTCTTTCAACTCCGCTCTATCTTCTCTTGTTCCCTCTCTGTCTCGTCTCGTCACAACTTTATGAATCTAAATTAGGACTGGATTCCCAGTTGGGCAAACGTGACCTAATCAAATTTAATGCCTTTAAATCCCATTTCTTATTCTAAAACATCACAATTTTCTCATCTGCACTGAAGGCTATTCAATTCCATTACCCAACGCAATAAACACAATTGGTATCACCACAACATCCAATATCTCTAAGAAACCCCACATTAAACATATGACTAAGTATACCTCTACGAAACTGGAAAAATCTTTTTAGATGCCGAACATTCTTCTCCTCGAAAGATTTATCTCATCAAATATACAAAAGGACTTGATCGTCCTTGCATATATAACTACCCTCATATATCGGATGGTTATAGCTCTTCATGATTAAAAGTGACGGAAGAGATTCTAAGGCAATACGACTCTTCAAATCCAACCTCAAAACTCAGCCCAGTTACTGTGCGTCGCAATGCAGGACTTCCTTCACTGTTCTATAGATATTACTCCAAATTCTTTTCTCGAAAACTTGCCAATAGTGTGTCCCCATCCTTAACTAGACCACGTAATACTCGGCAAGAAACAGGTTTATACTGCATTTTATAATATACTAACTTTATTACTGTGTGACCATCGACAACTCAAAAGTGGCCGTTGTGGTGTGTTACTTTTCCAAAGCTGATAAGCTTCAGCATTCTTTACCTCCTTATGTCACTCTGAAATGCAGACATATGCCCCTTTTTAAGACAGAGATCTTGTCCTTAAAGAAACCTTGGATCATCCTACTTCTTAACTATCTCAACCCTGGCTCTATGTTCATGTTTCACTTCAAGGCCTGGGTGCGTTAAGAACTTTCGTCCGGTGCTGATACTTCATATGGGGAGAAAAGTGAAGCTAAATTTGAGTGAAACCCTTAGGTATGCTACAGGTACCTGGTAGAGCCATGTACCCGAATTAATGGTGGGCCAGCGAGGGAGCAGGTGGCCGTGGTATACGAAGGCGCGTGTTGAGGTGTGTATCACGCCTATAACACACATATACTCCATACACACACATCACCTGGACGAAGGTCTTCACCCTCGACTCACTGATACCCCACCCAGCAACACCATCCAACGAACGCTGCTCACCCTACCACCACTGTCAACACGGAATCCTTGCAGACACCACGGTCAGCACTATACGGCACTAGCCTAACCAATATCACTACCAACAGCATATAGCAATAACTTCGCCAACATCACTGCCAACCATATACAGTACTAACTTTACTAACAACATTGCCAACACTATACAGCACTGACTTCAACATCACTGCCTACAACATAAAACACAACCCTCATCAACATCACTGCCAACACTATATGGTATCAACCTCATCCCAATTACAAGAAGCGCCATAATTCTACCCTTCTATCAACTGTCAGAGTTTGGGTCCAACTTCCTTTTTATGAGGATGGCTCCAGGAGTCCTTAATGGGGCCAAGGTTTCACTCAGAAACGAGCAAGAGAGAAAATATGAAAAGAATAATCTGAGACTTCTGAAAATAAGAAAGAGATGGTGGAAATAAGTGTGAAGACGAAGTCAAGAAGAAGAATAAGTTTAAGATCCATATAAGCAAGTCTCGCCGGCATCTTAGTTTCAATGAGGCAGACCGAAATGAGAAGCTGGTGACATGATCATGTTTCTAAAGTTGTCGTTTCTTGCTCTACCAAGTCGTGTGGAGTTGGACACTGAGGATCAACGAAGGGGGAAACAGTCTAGAGAGAGATGGTCAAGTGGCAGATGGCCTTTGAATGTGGCTAAAGGGTCGACGGTCTTGAGGAGACAGTCGGGAGAGATGGCCTTCCGGATGGTCATAGGGGAGATGGTTAGTGGGGAGATTGCCTTCAGGGAGACTGTCATGGAGAATATGGCCCTCAAGTTGATGGTCAAGGGAGCGATGGTCTTGGAGATAGCCTTCTAAGTGAACTTCAGAGGGTTATGGTCTTACGGGAGATGACCGAAAAGTGGATGATGGACGGGAGGCGGGGGAGCGGGAGACAGCCCACGGTGAGGTACATACAAGAATTATACACAGGAGTTCAGGTAAGGCCACAGCATTGTTCCGAGTGGGTAGTTACCCTTGACGGCCACCTACCTGGCCAGCCCAAGCACAAGGCCACACTGGTGATAATGGCGGCCACCTGGCCAGCCCCGAACACAAGGCCACACTCCTACCTCCAGCTGATGATACTTAAGCCTGATTGAAAATATATATATATATCTCCAGGTAATTTACATCCGAGTGATATTTGCCAATAAAACGGTGGTCGCCTCGCAACACAGGTTAGTGCAAGCAAGCATTACTGTGCTAACCTCACGTGTCGGCTGGTAACTGATGGTGATTGTGAGGATAAATGCATGCAGAGGTGGGTCTTGGGCTTGGCTGTGTGGAGGTAGGACTTCCCAGCACCCTGATGTGTGTGTTATATGTCACATTCGTAATCCCTGCTTCACCACCATCATGACCAGGACAGGTTCAGCCCAGGTAAGCTATCACGCACAACCAAACAGGTAAAGCAGTCCCTCCTCGTGTTACAGTTGTTCGCATATCTAAAATATCATTGATTATATACATCGACAGATCTACCCCATCAAAACACGACATATTACATTCTGTGAGTGGTTCATCAAGTCTTTGTTCTCAACATTTTTCTCGGTACAACTTCTCTAACCTAACATCTTGACCTATAATCCACCATCTAAATTCTAACAATTTACCAAGTGTCATATTTTCTGACGTCTGCCTACGTTCGTTCTCCATCATGACCTCCTGACCAGGCAGCAGGTGGAGGGGCCAGCAGGTACAGCCACCAGTGTACACCTGGTCAGGCAGCAGGTGGGGAGGCCAGCAGGTACGGCCATCGTACATATGGCCAGGCAGCAGGTGGGGAGGCTAGCAGGTATGGTCACCAGTGTTCACCTGGCTAGGCACCAAGTAGACAGGCCAGCAAGTATGGTTATCGGTGCACAGTGGCCAGACAGCAGGTGAGGAAGCCAACAGGTATGGACACCAGTGTACACAGACAGCAGGTGGAGAGGCAGAGATATGTTCATCAGTGTAAAGCTGGCCAGGCAGCAGGTAAGGAAGCCAGCAGATATGGTCACCAGGCTGCTGGTGAAGGGGCCAGTAGTATCCCTATATACCATGTACTGGAATTACCTCCCTTGATCATGGATTATCAGTGTACGTGTCAGGAGATCACAAGGAAATGTACACCTTAATCTTCACTCCGAAACCTAATACCAAAAACCTATGACTTCGTGTTCGGCACCGTGGTCCATTGTCCTGGGGTAGACATACATAGGTCGGGAACCTGGTGAAGACACACAGCACAAGATTCACATTCATTACAGCAGTAAAAACAAGTATATTTTAAAAGGAACAAAATCCCTCATACACTGTAAGTCTTCAGTACAGTAATAACATCTCATAAGAAGTAGCTATGCTTGCTATACCTTGTAAAATCACGATTGTAAATTTCGTGTAACATTTTTAATCTTCCATCTCGAGTGCCATGACTTGCGGCGCTACTGTAAGTAGTACTAAGACACCTTGTGTTATCAGTAGTGGAATACCGGATGATAATCTCCTGATAACCTGTGTGATACAGACCCTTCATATTGGTCTTAACAGACAGATTAAATCGACCCGCGGTAGGCGACCGCGAGCACACAAGAAGTCCAGATTCTACCTGAAATTCGTCCGCTTCTCTATCATACCAGAAATGCTGAGCCCCCTTCGTCTCACTCCCCAGGCGCGTGACGAACATGAGAGAAAAGACACATACAAGTTAAAATTCGTGTCGTTAAACTCGACCTGAGAACAAGGTGGAGGGGATATTCTGAAGAGCTGTACCGGATGGTTAACGATCAGAGACAGACCTCATCCCCTCTTCCCACTCATACATATCTTGCCACCTCCTTCCTCCCTGCATCAAGTGTCACAGCAACCACCTCATCCACTTGACCCACCGTCCCTCTCAGGTAGCCCAACACCTGCTCCCTTATCCATATGTTTATCTCTACGATACATCCAAGAACCTACTCCCTCATCCTCGTGGCCAAGCCTTTCCTCCCTCATCAACCTTGTCCTAAAAATTCCTTCTACACCCACCTACGTGTTACAACACTTGATAACTTATCCATGTGTCCGCACACCTACCCCTCCTGCCTCGCCCAGCACCTCACCGCTGACCCACGTGTCCTGCCTCACCCAGGTAGGTAGGCGCCACAAGACGTGACATCGTGAACATCAACTTCCTGCTGAAGTACAGTGTTGCCCCTCTCCCTCCGCCATCAGTCTGGGGTACCAAGAGCATCCGGGAGGTACGAGGTGCTCATCATAACGGCCAGAGGTCCGGGGGTGAGGAGCCGAGTGTAGTGTAAGGGGTCATCATCAGGTGCGGGTACCTGGGGGATCATTACTCACACTTTTACAACTGCCGTCCCCTCCCTGCCACGGGTCGCGAATCCTTGAAAGGAGAGTGGGTTCTTTCGTCGCTTCATACATCTGGACTAAACATATATAGATGTTAGGAGACAGAAAGTAATAAAAATAAACTAGGTTGAGAACAACAACGATGACATGAAAACGAGGCGCATCTCTACGTTAGGCCCAACTGAAGCATGATTCCAAGTGAGTTGACATGACTGCTGGCAAGTCAGGTGGTACACACTTTAAGGTGAAGGTGGTGATGGTTGGCACCAGTCCCACCACGCCACAAGATCCTCTTAGGCTGGAGCTGGGGACCACCAGCTAGCTAGAGCCGCAGAATCGATGAATAGATAATGAGCAGCCATCACTCCAGCAGCCACTCGACTCTGTGGCTCGACTCATTGCCACACAGGAAGCGCCTCAAGACGAGCGTTGTGGGTCGGCTACCAGTGAAGGGAGGCATTAAGTGCGTGCAACGGATGTTACCGTGCTGGCCAGGGTGGAGACTCGCCAGACACACTGTTACAAGATCCGGATCAATGTACCGTGTAGAGACGGGAAAATACGGAATAAGTAGGTTAACAAAGGATATTAAAAAAGATAAAAACAATTACTATACGATAGAGGGAGAAAGAGTGACCACTGAGGGCTAATCAAATGAACCAGATAACGAAGGGAGATAAAGCGACTCAACGGATGAAACAACGAAGAAGTGGAACGAAACGGCTGGCGAGATGACAGTCCCGCAGGTACGACTCATACATCCCACGCCCCACCCATACCCACTCCCCAGCACACACCCATCCTACAAACAGGGCGTTCCACCACGACACCCACACTCGTTCCTTCATCATCGGACCCAGACAAACAGACTGCACCTGGCCGGTCGTGGGTCTGTGACCGCGCGCACACTCCTCACTTTGTCAACATGTCATCAAGTCTAGCGTATGCAGAGACAGGAGTGAAGCTCCTAGGCGGGAGGGTAGGAGGAGACTGGAGAGGGAGGAGGAGGAAGCTGCCGCATACACGAGAGAAAAAATAGGTTGCGGCCAGGAAGCCAGAGACGGGAGGGGAAGGTGGTGGGGACTACACTCAGATGTGGGTGGGGTGTCGTGGACAAGAGAGGAAGGAAGGCAGAACCGAATGGAAGGGGAAGTGGGTAGCTTCATAAACAAGGGGGGAGTGCTCAGCTCCGATGGGAAGGGAAGAGAGGCCAAAGACCAGGACAAGAAGCGGAGCAGCCACGAAAGAGGAACGACTTATGGCAGGTGGAAGGAAGGCACATGAACGGAGAGGGACAGGGACCTCAAGAGGGAAAGAGATGGAGGCCACACAGGGGAGAGGGATGGGAAATATAACGGGAGAATAAGGGATGCCGCATGTGGCTACTGACGGAAATGATAGGGTTTCACAAACACAACGTTAAGGTGCTGGACACGCGAGACTCAGATGGACACGCGAAAGTCAGAGAACCCGACAGTGCAGAGAGAGGGGATTCAGCTAGAAACAACATACAGAAAAGTGAAGTTGCTAAAGGCACGAGAGGCAGCGAACCCCTCCTGGCGCAGGCAGGGTACTACAGAGAGAACAGACAGCCACGTGAAGCACTACGTGCAGCAGCAGTAAAACGTTCTAAACGGAAAGGAAAAGTACTATATCATTCTAGGGTCCATAAGCGAGACAAGGCGGGATATACAGATAGGCTGGATAAGGGATACATGTTGCGGGGGATACAGACAGGTAGGGTCAGGTTGAACACACATGTCGGGAATATAGACGGACAAGAGCAGGAGCTAACATACAGGGCGCAGGGTACAGACGGGCAGGGTGAGGAGCCACCAATCAGGAAGAGCGATACAGATAGGTAGGGTGAGGTGCCACCATTCAGGGAGAGGGATACAGACAAGCTGGGTGAGGTGCCACCATTCAGGGAGAGGGGTACAGACAGACAGGGTGAGGAGCCAACATTCAGGGAGAGGGACACAAGCAGGCTGAGTGAGGTGCCACCATTCAGAGAGGGATACAGACAGGAGCACCATTCAAGCAGGCGGCACTGCCTCACAGAACATAATAACAAAATTTGGCCACGAGAGCAGGTGCTGGCCAGACAGTCACTGGCACAATAACATTGTACACACTACAGACATGCAAGACTCTAGCCACGTCTTGGGCAACGTCACATTAAATATTCAACGTCAGCTGCACTGCATGTGCGTGCGCATGTGAGTATATACTTGTGAAAGAATAAGCCTGGCTCTGGGAAGCCTCTAACACTATATTACCACCAGCCTTAGCCTGGGGGGAGATGGTAGGATGGAACGACCCGGGCGGAGACGACGATATTGTGGGATATGGCGAGGGACCCACGCCCCACCAGCAATGCAAGAGGATGGACTTTACTAAGGATTGACTTCAGAGGTCTTCTACCCCCACAGCTTGGGCAGAGGCCAAGCTGCTGCGTTGGGTCGTTGGTCGACCCAGCTAGCGGAGGTCACGGCCAGGCTGGTCTCATACACTCTGTAAATACTAGCCCAGGACTTTCTTAATCATCTTCACTGTATACTCCATAGTATTTGTGAGGGCTGCAGGCAATGAGTTGGATAGTCTTGGTCCTCGAGGATTCAGTATTTCAACGGTAAAATATTTTCACTGATTCTTCCACGTTTCTCGGGCCAACAGGAACTCCTCACCTCCCTCTCCAACGTGTCCAACCGATGTATACTATCCTTGGATTTAGAAAACCAAGGACAAACTAAAAAAAGAAACGTCTTTTGTTCTTAACAGCTTCCTAGGTTTTAGAGAACCAAGGATAAACCAAAACAAGAATTTTGTTCTTAAACTTACATTCTGGTCACAAACAAATGACCACCGTCCTCTCCTACACATGCAGGTGATGGTGGCAGCCCTGGGGTGTCATGCACCAACATACAGTGTCATGCTGGGGCTGAACTATAAATGCCAAGGCCTGCGGGGCGCCTCTACCTCCCGTCTCAGGCAGTAATTAGCATGAACAATCTGCATGCAAGACGGGTGGTGTGCGGGCGGCACGGTCCCACGATGCCCGCCCAACACCATTGTTCTTTCGTCTCGCGCCCTCATCATCGCGCCCACACCCGACTCTAACACTTCACACACTATTATCATCCACTCGAACAATCTTGCAATTGCTTTCACACTTAAATTTATTGCCTCCTCTAGTACTCTGTTATTACTGAGTCATGTTTCTTTCAAAATCATATGTATATATTATTTCATTCTTAAAAATAACATTCACGCAAAGCATCCAAACAAACATTCACGCAAGTATTCACAATGAGGTATGCCTTACGCCACGTACAACAACACTGACCAACATAACAAACAACGCGAAGCTGTGAACGTCGGTGTAGTCTCTAAAAAGATGTTACTCCCTTTGCTCTGTACAGGCGTCACTCTCGCCACCCAAGCCATACAAACATCAGAACACACCAGACAGAACCCAACAGTTCACATCTTCCATGGGAGAGCAAGTGTCATAATGGACACCATGCCCAATATTCCCGGTTATGGTAATCCAATATACACGGCTTCATTTTCCTTACTCTGCCTGTGTGATTACATTTTGTGTGTTAAAGGTCGAGAGTTTCACACTCGCGTGGCCCAGTCTCTTAACCTTGTATATACTAGCCATGTATTTACTCATATGTGTATATAAACATACACCCAAGCCTCAGCCAGATATCCAATTATCGACCTATCCCAGAGGAAGGTGAGCACCTGGGTTGGGTGTAGGCCGACATCCGCGCCCAAGATTCGAACCCATATGGGGATTCATGGCCAGTAATACTGACCAATATGCCTAAGAGGTGTGTGTGTGTGTGTGTGTGTGTGTGTGTGTGAGAGAGAGAGAGAGATCTGAGAATTACGGAGAGAGAGCTTTGCACTGGTGTTGCCCGGTACTGGGCGAAGGCCTCCACCAGTACCGGCCAGAGCCAACCACAGCCGTCCCCACCCCACCCCCACGCACTAGTAAACAAGCGGCCACCTCCCCGGCAGCAGCAGCACCACCGCCTGGGTCACACTCACCACTGGCCAAGTAACGCTCATTACGCCATCGTACTGTTACGTATACCTCGTGAAGCAACCGTGGAGGCCCATACATCCGGGTTATGAACCATTGGTTGACTGCACCTGTCGTCGTGGACCGCCCTTGGGACTTACGTATTTGGCAGACGATGTAACACACCTTGTGAAAATCAGCGGAGCTAACACATCCAGAGGACAGGTGTCATGTGTGCTCATCAAAATAATAAATCCCATTTCAAATTTTCCCTGTTCACAGTTTGATCGTCTCTCACGAGAAGAGAAAGATACTTGTGTGTCACCAGATGACAACTCCTCACCCCAGCTGTCCTGGACACCCCAGCCTTCGTCCGACGTGTCACCAGATGACAATTCCTCACCCCAGCTGTCCTGGACACTCCAGCCTTCGTCCAACGTGTCACCAGATGACTCCTCACCCCAGCTGACCTGGACACCCTAGTTTCCGTCCACTGTGTAATCAGATGACGACTCCTCACCCCCAGCTGTCCTGGACACCCCAGCTTTCGTCCACTGTGTAACCAGATGACGACTCCTCACCCCAGCGGTCCTGGACACCCTAGCCTTCGTCCACCGTGTTCGACCACCAAGTATTATTCCCCCCGGAAGTTAATCAACTCACAAGCACTCGACGGCACTGAATGCACTAAGTTATACAAAATACAAGTGAAGATTAGACAAGTGTTCATGTGTTCAGTATAGCAGCGTACAGGATGAGTCTGTAATCACACACACACACACACACACACACACACACATATATATATATATTGACAGCAAAGTAACAGTCATGTTACAGGTATGAGCTGTAAGCCCCATGTAGTCAGTATACAGAGACAAACACAACACAGGTTGGGCCCGGCAGGAGGAATGTGACGCGTTTCTTTTCCTTCACCTTTGTCTTACAAGATCTTTTCGGCATCTTGCACTGTCTTTCACAGGCATATACGTCTCGTCCTTCATCCCTGGCCATTGCCTAACGAACTAGTTACCATCATGACCTCCCAACTGTAATACCCGAACTGCTGCATTAATCCAATTAACACGTATTCATTCATTTACCTAATTACATGACACACACTAGAACCATCTTTATTCCACTAATCTTCGTTCCATTTAACCTACACAGTAGAACAATGAGACACGTTTCGCTTAAAGATTTACAGGATAAACTAGAGCCAAGACATACATATGGCTGACCCACACTATGGGGGCAACACACACAGTTCCCTCCTCACCATTAAATCACAACAACTCACTCCGCACCAATATGAACACAAGGCTAAGGCCGCCAATCGACCACCTCCTCTCTATACTTTACCTCTTGAGATACGCAACAGAGCAATTAACTCTGTAAAAGGCTGTAGTCAAGATTAAAATGAGATATGCACCAGACCCAGCCGGTGGGGCGAGGTGGGCTCCTCTGCACCACCGGGCTAGCCACACACACACACACACACAAACACACACACACACACACACACACACACACACACACGGGGCTCACACCCTCCCGCATCACATTTATTAACTTGAATTCCTTGAGCAAGACCGACGGTACGACCATTGAGTTTGCTGGCCTTGTCTTTGACCTTCGTAAGGGTTATCATACCCAAAGGGTCGTACCGTCGTGCTCAAGGGTCGTACCATCTTGTTCAAGGGTCGTGCCGTTGTGCTCAATGGTCGTACCATCTTGTTCAAGGGTCGTACTGTCGTGCTCAAGGATCGTGCCGTCTTGCTAAAAGGATTAATGGATAAACATGTTCACTAATATGGATGACCAATAGATAATGAACACCCAAATAAATATCACAATAATGATATTGTTAAGCATACTCACGACCCACCCTCGGCCGACACAGTCAAAACCCACCCTCGGCTGACACAGTCACAACCCACCCTCGGCCGACACAGTCACAGCCCACCCTCGGCCGACACAGTCACAGCCCACCCTAAGCCTACAATTCACCCACGTCCAACCTAAGGGAGCCAAAGACACTACCTACCCAGGCTGGCTCACTATCTCA
>JAUTXX010344405.1:0-12057 GCA_032273605.1 Panulirus laevicauda | reverse complement strand
AGAAGACAGTTTTGGAAGGACGTTGTGCAAGAAAATCATGAAAATATTGATGAAAGGGGCAAAAGGGGAAGTGGTTACAGGTAGAGATGAGTTAAAGAGGAGATTGAGTGAATTTTTTGAAGGGTTGTTGAATGTGTTTAATAGTAGGATGGCAGATGGATGTTTTGGATGCAGAGACATGCAGATTGAGAGTCATGTGGCTTGGTATAAAAAGAAATGCTGAAAGTTTTGCATCATGAAGTGCAACAGAGTGACCAGAATGGATGTTATTGCAGTTGAATTTCATAAGAAAGTGGGTGATTTAATGTTGACTGGATAGTAAAGACTCTTGGTATATTTTTACTTATACCTAGACTTGATTGCCATTTCCTGCAACAGTGAGGTAGCACCAGGAGACAGATGAAGAAAGACCCATCCACTCATATTTTTTTTTTTTTTCACAAATATTCGCCTTATCCGCGTTAGCAAGGTAGTGTTAAGAACAGAGGAGTGAGCCTTAGAGGGTATATCCTCACTTGGCCCACCTTTCCATTCCTTCTTTTGGAAAATTAAAAACGGGAGGGGAGGATTTCTAGCCCTCGCTCCCTTCCCTTTCAGTCCCCTTATACGACACGCAGAGAATACGTGGGAAGTATTCTTTCTCCCCTATCCCCAGGGATAAACTATTTTCTATAAGAATTGAATAAAACAGGCTATTTAAGATCTTAATGATTTTATTTTTAAACCCCTTTACATGTACCAAAATAACATTTGAGTTGATTGAATGAAGGGAGAGCAACAACAATAAAATTAAGTAGACGTGCATTTTACAGATGTACGTTGAGAATTGCTACAAATATGTTTTCACCTGAGTCATGGTGACCTTGACATAAAGAGTTTATAAAATGCTCCTCCATGTCTTAGTTAAAGAGTAAAAATAACAATAAAATATCTCGCTTAGCCTAGCTGTCTCGTTTTCTGAATTCACAGGTACAAGTTAAAACAATGAGAACATTAAAACCTCAAGTAATACCTAACACAACCTACAGTGTACCTCATTCAACAGAAATATTTCAAATTCACTTAATAATAATTACAGGGTACTAACTTGGGGAGCACCAGAGGTAGAGTAAGTGTACAATGGAAATGAAACTAGAAAGTGGGATATTTCTTTCAGCACTTAGACGACGTACACACTCAAGACATGCATATTCCTGTGACCTGTCAGAGGAGGGCAGCACAGACCACTGTAATGCTTCCTTCGAAAGCAGTTACCTCTTCAAAGATAAAGGCTACAAAGTAGTCATATGTCATGGGCCACCTTAAATTCATCATTATGTTGACACATTGCCTTGAATAACTATAACCGATTCCCCCAAAGTGGCAACTTAGTTTTAGTGTGGGAAGTATATATATACCTAAACTCTATTTTTGCCGACCTTCTTAAATCTATAACTGCACGACCTTCATTCACTCCCCGCAAACCAGTGTAAGAGTCATCTTACGAGCAGATGACCTTATCATATCAAGGCTTCCTGATAATAAACAACCACAAATTTGCAACACTTCATAATGCATGTAGAACACTGGCTTTCTCATATCATTATCTGCATCCTCATACAACACCAGTACCTCCTTAATTCACCAGACGTTAAGTCCAAACGACACCTTCCCATAACCAAGAATGATCAATGCTCACACTTGACAAAACCCCAGTTATACTATGTACGACAGACATGGTGACAAGCTTCATCAGAGTCATGGTGATCAACCCTACAACTCGCCAAAACTCCAGATATACTACATATGCCGCATCAGACACGGTGCCAAGGCTCGTGTCAGTGTTGCAATAATACTTTATGAAACTCGGAAAATGAGTTGCAGAGAATATTTCCTTGTTGGTACAGGAATCTGTAGTCACCTGTGAGGTCAAATACTGTATTTGGATTATACAGCTATTTTGAGGACTAGAACTTTGGAAGTGCTTACTTTCACTGATCACAAGACAGCAGTCAACAGCTGATTCTCGTTTGGACCATGAAAAGCACTTATAATGTTGAGGAAAAAGCATGTTTCACAATGCTTTATATCATAAAGTTATGCTGATAAGGAATGCTCTACGCAGCATAAGCATGGTATTCTTGCAAGACATTTCCATCGCCATCCTCCAAGGTAGGCGTTGAAGCTTTGCTAACTTTAAGGTTTGCAACTAAAAACAAGCTACAGTAAAAATTTTTCATAGATTCAGAAACTTTACCTCATGACACACATTACTTTTCTACGAACTGATCAACATCGGTGCACATTCCTGACTTTCCCTCAGTAGGATGTGGCTATGTAAGTCCTTTTGGCATCCACTCACTTCAATAGTACATCCTTCCATAACCAAAAAGTAAACTCTTCAAGAAATAAACAGGCTTAACATAAGAATCACCTTGCCTGATAACTGCAAGCCAAGCTACCACTTCGGGTATGGTTAATAATTACCTAATTCACACAGATATGTCCCCAGACTGGCAGCTTCTTTTCAACTTTGAGTAAGTGTGAAATGGAAAGCTCCAGATGGTAGGCCATTTGATGAGGTAACCCCTCTGCTACAACAGTTCACTATCCATTGAATTTACACATTGTGCAACATTCCTCCCAGATATGTCATGCCCACGAGTGTGTTTCGCCGATAAGTACAGAAAGTTGACACAAAAAAGTGACGGGAGGAGATGGGAACAGGCAGCATTGATTTAAGGAATGGCATGTGAATCAGGTCTTCAATGTGGTATCTCGGAAAAATGTGAAAGAAGAAACAACGTAATATTAATCAATTCATGTGGAAGAGCATTTAAACAAGTGTTTAATGACCTTAAAAAGATTTACAGTGAAAAGGGCTGGGACGATTTATGGAATGCAATATAGCATGGGGTCTTTTGAGGATGATTCAGAAGCAGTAGGTAACAGGTAGAAGATGCCTGAAAGATGGGTTTACAGAAGTCAAAGGATGCATTACATAGCTATGGTAACCTACTGTGTATTTCAATAGGGTTGGCGATGATACAGTAACAAGATAATCACTACGAGGCAAAGAGTGCAGAGGAAGTGAATGGAACTTATAGTTGTTGCTACATCCACATAATGCCTCAACCCTTTAGGGGATGATCAAACTCATAGCTGTGAGCGATGCAGTAATGCAATCAACGTTTTCCTTCATGGATCACTTGTAAAGTTAAGGTTGGGAGTTTCTTATCAAAAGTAATACTTTCAATGGACTTAAACCTCCATTCTGCAGTACTGCATTTAAGATATATAAACTAATGAGAGAATGAGTGAGGAAAGACTGACAAAGAGGATATATGTGTTAGAGGTAGAGGGAACGAGAAGTGGGAGACCAAATTGGAGGTGGAAGGATGGAGTGAAAAAGATTTTGAATGATCGGGGTATGTATACGTTGAAATGTATAGGTATGTATATGTGCGTGTGGGCGTTTATGTATATACATGTGTATGTGGGTGGGTTGGGCCATTCTTTCATCTGTTTCCTTGCGCTACCCAGACACTTTACATACCCTGGTTCAGTACATTGACAGCAGATAATCCCCAATATATCTCGATTCCAATTCACTCTATCCCATGTGTGCCTTTCACTCTCCAGTATGTTGAGGCCCTGATTGCTCAAAATCTTTTTTCACTTCATTCTTCCATCCCTAATTTGGTGTCCTCCTTTTCCTAGTCCCCTCCATTTTTGAAACATATATCTTTCACATCAACCTCTCCCCACCCATTCTCTTCATATGTCCACACCATTTCAGCACATCCTCTTCAGTTTGTTCAACCACACTATTTTTTATTACCAAACCTCTTTTATCCTTTCATTATTCACTTGATGAAACCACCTCACACCACATAATGTCCTCAAATATTCCATTTCCAACATATCCACTCTACTCCACACATTCTCATCTGTAGCCCATGTCTTGCATCCATGCAACATCAATGGGACAACTATATCTTCATACATACCCATTTGGTCCTCCCAGATAATGACCTATCTTTTCACATGTTCTTCCATACTCCCAGAGTCTTAGTCTTCTACCTAATGCTCCTGCCTAAATGTTCCTAATCCACTCTTAATTCTCACTATACTGTGCAAGATATCCATATTTACTTTTTTTTTTCTAACCTAACTTACAAGCACCTGAGTTTCACATCCATTCATGAGTTGGCAAAATCACCCTTTTATGCAAGCATCTCACACACTTTACAAAATTATTCCAGTAACAAACCTTCCAGCACACATCCAGTTCTCACTTATTCATAAGACTTTGCTCTCAATTTTAGCATGCCTACCATCCTTTCTGATCATTACTCTTAATTACCTAAATTCAACCACAATCTCCAATTTTTCACCATTCAAACTAACTAAGCAGTAACATCCCATCTCTTTCAAAACTATGGTGTTACCTTTAATATGGTGTTACACTCACCTTTAGCATCCTCCTACTTACATCACTCCAGTGACATAACATTCAATCCAACTCCTCCCCTGAGGCCTGACTGAGGCTACCTGTATCTGACACTAATCAGTTAGCTATCCAATCTGATTAAATGCTTATAAACTTTAAACATCCTAGTCTTAACAAAAGTTGGTATCTAAGTCACGCATCCTGTCACTAAAATACAATGTGTAACAGAATGAATGTTTACAACGTAATGATGCCACCAAATAAAAGAGATCTAAATTATGAGCGTTCAGTATTATTATCTAAACTGAAGCCAGTAAAGGTCCAAAAGCTAAGGAAAGAAAACATTACTTGACATGTAGACTGTTAACTTACAGTGTCTAATGGATAAGTCCAACATGGAGGACAGGTAAGCTAAATGTTCTAGAAAGAAAAGACAAATGTATGAAATCTACTCACAGCCCAAACATAAATTGTTAGCTCCAACTTAGAAGCCATTAAGCCTGATAGTGACCTATACTAAGATAATTATGATCAACTGACATGCAATTTATCAAAATTCTGCTGATGATTTCATTTCTTTCTTAATGTATGCATTACCTTTCTTACACTGAATTAGTTAATGCTAAATTTCAAGAAAAAAACATTTTCAAGCTTCCACCTATTATCAGAACACCCCTTAAAGTGAGAATCATACATTTTTTGAAGCAATCATTATAACTCAGAATAAGATTAATCCAGATTTTATTTAACTATGCTTATACATGTAAGGCTCTATAAACAATAGGCTTCTGCACTAACTATAGGTTATATGGCTATATCAATTAGCATTACCAGGTGTATAGTAAATTTTCCATATTTTGATGAAGTATGCGTAGAAAGAGCATTTCTGACTAGTAAAGAAGTTGCAACTGCTCTCTGTAGGATGCACTCAAATCATGTCATATCATAACAGTGAGGCCTAACCAAAAGAAAAGAACAAAGCCTCTACACAGAGAAACACTTGTGTTGAGATTTCCTTAGAATATTTTACTATCATGTTAAAAAATTTTCCTTTTGTTTATTCAGTTTCTGTTGATCCACAAGATGGCCTTAATGAGAAAGTATGCAACACCAAGGGCATACATAACCATTTCTCGGTTTGCACGTTGCTGTGTATCCAACTCCAGTGCCATTACACGGCGATTGAGGCGACCTACTTGTCGTCTCAGCAGAGATACTTCTTCACTGGGACTCAAGTCTGTAGTAATCCCTGGTGCACCATTGTCATGCCTGAAGAGAGTTATCAAAATTGGGTTCCCATAATGTCTAAAGTAAACTGAACACATGCATCTAAAATTTTCCCTAAACTACTTAAATTCATTCACTGGCTCAATAACATCTAAAGAAGAAACTAGAACTCTGAGAAAAATATCAAGTTCATACTTACACTTTCCACACACACTCAACCTGCTCCTTAATTCTTTCCTATAGATTATTTTGAAGTTTGAAGAAGATTACATGAAAAAGAACAGGGTATGTAAAGACAATAAAAGCTGATAAGAATATATTAAGCACCCTACCTGCCTCCACAGCCCTTAAAATCTAAATACTACAGAAAGTGCAGAGGGCAAAGCAGTTCAGTATACAAGTGACTTGACATGCATTTATGTTTTACAATTATTTCTGAAATGCATCTTTTGATACAACCCAATGACCTTTAATTAATATGATGAAGTACAACATGGGAAAACAAAAAACAAGCAGTATGTGAAACGTGGTGTAAGCTAAATAGCACAAAAAATATTTCATTATTTCTGTTAGGAGTGACAGACTGTCGAAGATCAGAGGTGATTAAAGATTTTAGAAAATATCTAAACATATGATAATGATGTGAAGGGAGAATTTTTGTCTTTATCTGTAGGGTGGGTAGGTACAAATTACCAGAGCAAACAAGTATCATACATCTTTAAAAGCAAGACAGGAATTATTCTTGGTTAAGGTTTACATTACAATGAAGGCTGCCTATCAAATCCTGATATGGCATGGGCAGGAATTACTAGACCAATCTATTAAGAGTACTTCCCTTCTCACCTGAAGACTACCCACTTGCTGTTGTCTAACTATCAATCCCTAATCCCCTGGGTCAAGTAAGATGGCACAGGACATGAACCTACCATCTATATTTGCCATCCTGGCAACTTATTTATCCTAAATACTAGATAAGTGGTTTTTCTCATCTATGAATGTACTGTAATTCCCTCAGTTTTTCCATATCTTTTTGTCACATTCACACTGGAGCCAGTTTTACAGCAATATATAAATTCTTCAAACCTGCCCTAGCATTCAAAATACAGTTGTGCATTTGCACTATCAAATCAAACTTCCCACAAACTATCACCCATAATCACTTTATTTCCTGACAGAGCCAAATGTGAAAGAAAAAAAAAAATCCTCTCTACATTTTTAAAAAGATTTCCAATTTTAAGATCAGTAGAGGCAACTGTCAAAGCAGTGTTGGGTTCAATGACCATACTAGAGTTGAGGTAGCAGTGTTATGCAAAGCCTGTCAGAGCAGTCTGTTTAGGCTGTATCAGGCATGATTGTACATACAGCAGTAAAGTTGACTGCAACCCAGGTGGCTGGTGCTGCAGCTGCTGGCACTCATCTAAAGAACTGTCAAATGTCCTGTGGATATGACAAAAAGGAAATCAGATAAATGAATAACATCTGCAGTACTCATTATTTACAGTTTCATGTGCTGAAGATTATCATTACTGATTTTTTTTTATATAAAAATACATTCATACACTGTTTTGATCCTTATAAGCTAATGTGATAAACTTCTCTGATGGAAAACAATGATAAAGGCATAAAATTTTCTGTCTCGAATTAATATATACTCTTAAACGATCAGATCAATAAATAATTTTAACTGATCTTAAGGTGTGTCTATTACAAGTTGCAACTGACACAATAACCTACTATCATACCAATCAAGTGACTGATATTCACACTTTCAGGATTGGTAAAAGACTATTTCTAATTAAATCTTGTGGCTGAGGTTCATATTTTCAGTGTACATAAAGTTACCCTTGATTAAAATAAACAGCCCCTAGATGCTTGGAGGCCACGAGTTATCCTGAGCTAAGTCCATAAATTTCACACAATAACACCAAAATTTTGGGATAAAGAAACCATAATGTACTCCATCCTATAACTTCTTCCCCATAAATGGCTGGCTTTCTGAATGCTGCACAAACCCAACAGAATGGGAATCTGGTACAACAAGAAAGCATGTTTAGCACTATTACCTCTCCCTTCTTTCATCTGTTTTCTTCTATTTTCTCTTTGATTATTGCTACTAAGGTCCAAATTTCTACTTATTGATCCAAGAGGAATGTAAATTTATAACTTCTACAACAGCCAAACCAATGCTTAGAATCATCTTAACCATTTCAGTGCTACAAGCGTCAATTCATGCTTAATGTAGCAGGGTGCTACTGGGCAATCTACACACAAGTTCCTGCCACTTAATGAATTCCATGTATAATGTAAGCTCTGTTGGTTGGCCACAGATGGCAACCCAAACAAAGGAGGAACCATTGGAGCTGCCTGAAAGCCTCAGTAAGCCCCAAGTGACCACAGTCGATTGATGAGTCTCCTTTTCGGACTTATTGCCTGTACTGCCCACAACTACCTGTAATTTCCCATTGCCCATACTTAGGATTGGCCAATCTGCCAAATAATGTGCTTTTCCTAAACCAAAGAATGCACAGCTCTTAAATCATTAAAAAGTTATGAATCTTTCTATTTAGTTGGGGCTGGCTAATCTGGCATGTGTTTGTTCCACATAAGGACTAAGACTCTTAAGTCATAAAAAAAAATGATTTATTCTATATTTCTATGCACTTATTTACAAATAAATAAAACAAATGCTTTTTCGTATACTTGGGAGGAAGAAAAATTAGTTGCACACCAACTGAGTTGAGGATTAAAAAAATATCCTCTAGTAAATGCTTCAAGAAAGAGAACTTGGTCTTGGACACATGATGTACCAATGACTGGTGTCCAATAAATATAAGGAAGATCCTGCATGTACCATCCAGAAATAATCTAAGTGCTGGAAAAGATACTTTGATTCATACAGAGGGCTAAAAGTAAATGAGAGTACATAGCGAGTTCATATGACTAGACAAGATGTACACCTAACATGATGATGATGAAAAGGTAAGGTAGAATGCTAAAGCACAAAAGCATGGAGAATATCAATGGGAAAAAATAAGATGCAAATGTATAAAATAGCAGGAATGAGATGGCTACGATAATGACAGAGAACATGTGCACAGAACTCTATGAGTAAGCACTCTGGAAGGAGTAAACCACTGAGGAAAATTAATATATTCACCAAAAAAATCAGCAAATGCATAAAAATTAGGAGCTATACAAGACAGCAATCCTAAATAGCTTTTTTTCTGTGCATAGAAAAAGTCTCAAGCTAAACCCATCCTAAGCCCAATCAGCAAGGATGATGATTAAAAGTGTACAGTGCAGATCAACACTGAGAGATGTGATAAAAAAACCATCAACATGGAAGTCTTACCAGAATCTCTGAAGAAGCAAATGACATGGCTAGGTATTTGGCTTTGGGGCCAGATTGCTTGGGCTCTGTCCAGATAAAACAAAGTAAACAAGTATACTGTGGAAAAAGCATTCACATTCACATCTTACTGGTGAAAGTTTTGACATTTGCATCATCCTAGAGAATTGAAAAACTAATGAAATAGTTCCCATGCATAAATGATGGAGTAAATTAACTGATTCCAAATAAATACCTCCGCCTACAAGAGCATGATATGGTCACAGAAGAGTGATGGAAGTTAGTGATGTAACAAGGGTTACATTTACTATACAGGTTGTGCATCCCCAATCCAAAAATCTGAAATCCAAAATGCTCCAAAATCCAAAACGTTTTTGAGTGGCAACATGATATGACAAGTGAAAAATTCCACACCTGATCTCACTTGCCCATGCTAGGCTCTGATGCTCTGTTGGTGCCAGTCTATTACAAACCATCGTCACCATCAAACCTATGTGCATCACTCATTGTTTTTCTGCTTATTCTCTGCTCTGTGGTACAAACATAGTGTAGAAAATGTCAAAGAGGCCCACAAATAATGAGGCTTCATTTGTTCATTCACTGACCGATAATAAAATAGCTGAAATGGTTCTGAATCAAGGTGATTGTGATAGACACTGAAGACGACATTGTTAACACAGCAGAAAAAGTGTCTATAGACAAGGTAAAAATGTGTGATGGACTTACAGAAGGACTAGAGCAGCATGCAATCATAACGGAATAAAAAAAATCATGTCAGTTGATAAAATCAAAGAGAGACTGCTAAGACAAAGACCGTTGTTAATGAGGCAGATAAAAGCCGAGGTTGTGACACCTTAGACTTCTGAAGGTTCAGCGTTACACAAACTTTGTTTCGAGCACAAAATTATTAAGAATATTGTATAAATTAGCTTCAGGCTATGTGCAAAAGGTGTATATGAAACAAATGGATTTTGTTTAGACTTGGGTCCCATCCCCAAGATATCTCATTATCTATTATCCATCAAGACAAATGTGAAAAACAGGATGGTATGGAAACAAATGGGTCAGAGCTAAGACAAACCTCAGCGTTTCAACCATTCAACGGTTTTCCTAAGGAGATACAGATTCCAGCATTCGGTGGGACCATATTCCCCAGCAAGTGACGGTCACCTGGTCAGATGCCTTGGCATGTTGGTCACTGATTGGATTGCTTGTCCTGCTGCCTCCACTCGTTCAGTGATCTCTGCTGCCTGACATGACCAGCAGATGAAATCAGACCTTGTGCTAACGTTGTCTTTTGCAGCAATGTAAGCCATTTCTAATGTCTTTCTTATTTGTTTGTCTAGGCCATTGTGCAGTATTCTCGCCTCATCCCATTACACAGACTTACAGCAACAAGTTCTGCTCTGTTTACACCATGCAAATCTCAATGTGATATAAACAAGAGTCGAACTTGTCACTGCAAATCTGTGTAGTGGGACAGGGCGAGAATACTTCACAAGGGCCTAAGCAAACAAATAAAAAAGACGTTAGAAGAGGCTTTTATCACAACCAAAGACAACATTAACACAAGGTATGGGTTTATATGCTGTTCACATCAGGCAGAGGATATCACTGTGAATGAGTGGAGGTAGTAGGACAAGCGATCCAATCAGAAAGCGACACACAAAGGCATCTGACCGGGTGACCATAACTTACCGGGGAATATGACCCCGCCAAATGCTGATATCAGTATCTCCTGAGGAAGACCATTGAATGGTTAAAAAGTACAGGTATGTCTCAGCTCTAACCCATTTGTTTCCATACTATCCTGTTTTCCATAACTCATTATATATATGCAAATATTCCAAAATACAAAAAAATCCAAAACCTAAAACACTTCTAGTCCCAGGCATTTCAGATAAGGGATACTCAACCTGTATACATAAAAGTGTATTGCAAAGCAGTCACACCAGAACCCATACAAAGGCTGATTTATGGCTCTTCCGGATTTGAGATATTAGATGCACAGCAATATTTCTGCTGCACTCCTAACATTTAAAAACTGTGCTAAAGTTGCCCTCTGCCAGTGCCCTACTGAAGGTGAGCCTCTAAAGGATAAGAAGCGGCACTGGAGTTCAGTTATGGAAAGACTTTTACCATGGCCACTCTCAGAAGGGACTTCCAAGAGTGAACTGGCATCAGAGCTAGAGACAGACAGATAGGAACACAGCTAACAACTACAGCTTTTTATTCTATTTTCAAATATTCATACTTTCCTGCACAAGCAAGGTAGCATCAGAAACAGCAGAGGAATGGTCTCACTTGTTCACGCTCCCCCTCTAGTTGTCATGCATGTTAAGTCAAGAGCACCCATCCCACATAGTCAAATGAAGAAGACCAATCTAGTTCTCCTTGACTGCTTCATGTGCCCTAGTCAACCCCCTAACAGCCTGTTACTAACTGCATACCATATTGCTCCAACTCCCTATATCCTATGTATGCCTCTCACCCTCCTGAATGCTCAAGCTTAGACAACTCAAAGATTCTCATTTCCAATGCTTATTGTGCTAACCTCTCATGCGTCAGCCTCTAACAAACTGCCATCTTTATGCCTCCACACCATATAACCATTCTGTACTTTTTCATTGATATATATGTTGGCCTCTCACATAACTTTTCTTAAAAGCACAATTCTACAAAGTCATTCCTTAACTTCTTTCCTGTTTTTTTTCCATATTTCTATTTCTAGACCATTTGAAACAACATGTTAAACAATAAGGGAGAAAGAATATTTCCCACATATACCTTGTATATCGTAGAAGGCAACTAAAAGGGGATGGAGCGGGGGGCTGGAAATCCTCCCCTCCCATTTTTTTACTTTTCCAAAGAAAGGAACAAAGAAGGGGGCCAAGTGAGGATATTCCCTCTAAACCTCAGTCCTCTGTTCTTAATGCTACCTTGCCAATGTGGGAAATGGCGAATATGTATGAAAAAAAATATATATATATACATTCCTGGCGCTACCCTGTCCCACAGGAAACAGCATCGATACCCCCTGCTTCAACTA
>JAUTXX010344294.1:0-13485 GCA_032273605.1 Panulirus laevicauda | reverse complement strand
AAACTATTTTTCTGCATCTGTATATACAATTGAGAGTAAAACTCATGTTCCAATTCCAGTTCCATTGCTAAGAAGGAAAACGTTTTGCAACATATTGAAATAAAAGATGAAGCTATACTAAAAACGCTGAATGTATGAGAGTAAATAAAACAGCTGGCCCAAGTAAGTTTTATCTGAGGACACTGAAAGAGGCGAAAGCTGAGATGGCTAAGCCTTTGGCGACTCTTTTCAGTGAGTTGTTCGCTACGAAAAATGTTCCAGAGGAATGGAAATTTTCAGTGTAACATCGATACCCAAAATGGTAATAAAACACTGCTCGAAAACTATGATCCGCTTACCTGCACGTCTGTAGGTGGTAAATTACTGGAAACCGTCATTCGTGATGAAACTGTGAAAACCATTTAGTGAATCACAGCTTAATAAAAGATTCTCAGTATGGTTCTCAACAAAATCACTCATGTCTGACAACTCTACTGACTTCTCTTAAGAAATAATGAACATGTGTGATGAAAGTAAAGCGGCTTATGTCATCTACTTAGATTTTCAAAAAATATTCGATAAAGTTCTACATCAAAAGCTAACAAAATTTAAGTCTCATGATATAGATGTGGTTGTACTTCGATGGTTAAGAAACTGGATTTCTGGTCGTATACAAAAGATTGTGATTAATGGTATGCCACAGGGATCTGTCTTAGGACCGGTTCTCTTTCTCGTTTCTACCAATGGTGTTAACAACAGGCCGCATTGTAAGATATCTAAATTCGCGGACGATACTAAGCTGGGAATTTAATCTACAACAGAAACTAAAAATTTGTAAGTGATGGACTGGACTAATAGGTGGCAAATAGATTATGACAACCCAAGTTTTGCACATTGTTAGAGAAAATGAAAATGTAAGCTGTAATATGAATTTTTTTCAGCTATAAAAGATGAATGAGGAGGAAGACTTGAGTGTGGTAATTTCTAGTGTCTTAAAGCCAAGTAAATAGTGCATAGAAGAAGTGAAAAAACGAACAAAAGTCCTGGATTTATCGGCAGGGTTTTCGAATTCAAGACTCAGTAAATTTTTCTCAGTCTCAGCAACTCACTTCTTGAAGAAAGACATAGACAGAATGGAGAGAGCACAGAGGTGAGCTACCAAGATGATTCCTGACTTGAGAAACAAATCCTAAGAGAGAGGAACAAGAGAATCAAATTCATTTGGCCAAGATAAGATAAAGTTAAGAGGTGATCTAATACAAATATTCAAGATCATCAAATGTCTCGAAAATTTCAATCTCAATAGCTATCTGATGATAGATTTGCTTAATATCTGATACTCGTAGCGATGGATATAAACTCGATGGCAAACGTGCTACCTCAAATGGGGCGAAATGCATTAGCTTCAAAGATCTATTAATGTATATAACTATTCACAATGTAGAGCAGTATTTTTTCACGTTGGAGGGACTAGCTACAGACAAACGTTCGCATCAAGGCGGGGCCTTACTTAAAAGGGTAAAAGAAGAGACAAGGGAAAGCATTTAAGAATTTTCGAGGAAGTGAAAAACCTGTATCTTGAAATGTGCTAGGTCATAGTTACTGGGAGAGACATGAGAGGGTAGAGAGTCCCAAAGCTTCGAGGCGTGTAGGAAGACACCATTATCCAAACTCATAACCCTTGAGTTGCAAAAGGCCACAAAGTAATCATATGACACAGCAGCTTAACGAGTACTGCATGGTCTAGATATTAGAGGGAGGCACAGAAGCAGCCAGCGCTCGGAGGCAAAAACCATAATGGTACCTATAGAAGAGGAAAAGTGAACCAGTACTGGGGCTCAGGACGAGTGGGTCAAGTTTTGAAGTTAGCTCTGGAGAGTTCATAAGTTGGACCGCTTCCGGGTCAACTCTGGCAAGTAATAAGGCAGAGCTAGAACCACCAGAGATATGAGAGTATTACTCTATACAAGGATGGATCAGTCCTTTGTATAAATGGAGGCAGACTTAGCTTCTTTGGATATGTGGGCTTTCAAAGAAGGGGTAGATGTATCAGTAATACCAAGTATGTTAACTGAGGCAAAGGGTAGAATTACAGGATCGTCAAAGAAAAGGGGAAAGTTGTGTAGAATTATCGATAGAGAGATAGGTAGAAACTGGGTCTTGGAGGCATCAGACTTACCAGATTTCGTCTACCCCACTGAGATATCCTATCGAAGTCTGAGTTTATTGAGGAAGTTGTGTCGAGACGATATGCAGATCGAATGAGAGAAAAAGGAGCAGAACTGAAAGATTTTGAGAGTGTAGTGTTGAGTGGGCAGCGTATGAGTGCATTTAATTATTTGTGAAAGCAAGGACATCGATGATAAAAAGGAGGAAAAGTGTGGGTGGCAGAACAGATCCTTGAGAGATACAGCTGTTGATGGAGAGATGAGGAGGGGAGGTTATCCAACAACAACCAGGCAGAAGGATCGACCATAGAGGATACAAGATATGAGGGAGGAAAATGAAGGAGGGAAGCAAAACGAGCGGATCTTAGAGGTGAAACACCTTTGCCACACACTTGTGTCAAAATCTTTGAATATGTCGGGGGCAACTACATAGAATTTTCCAAAATAGAAACAGTACTACGAATACGTTAAGCATAAACATGATAAATATTTTGCTCCAGATCCACAACTTACAATATCTGCACCTCATTTTTGCAAAATCTGTAAGCTTTCTTACTCTTATCGCATTAATTAATGACTTTCTGCGATCTTACAGTACCACAAACAACCCCATTAGGACTTGCTGGTGTGTAGATGGATCTTTGAATCCAGTTGCATGTCTAAAATATGGAAAAAGGGCATGAAAATTGGCATGAATCGGAAGGAAGAGTGTCTCTGTGCACAAGGTCATGGATATCGTTGTTCAGATGTCCCCCTTCGATATATCTCTGCTCTATAATTGGTAAACAATGACCTCGTGCTAGGTTCTTGTGCTAGAAACTGGTGACTTCGCCCATAGAATCCTACATGAATCACATGGTCAAAATGTACACCAGCTCGAGCTCTCGAACCGCAGAACATTCTCGCAGCTCAACCTGAGCATGTGTTCTTGTATTATATTGTCCTTATGTGTAGCCTGAAACAGTCAGTGCATAAAATGAGACAATATCTTGAAAGTACCACTTTATTACGAGCCATTGATCGTCTAGTCTCAGAATCAATGTTCTTAGCTGAGAGTCGGATCTGGGGTGATGATGGTGTCCTGCAGTTCATTAAGGTCAGATCCAATATTGGTTCCCAGCTGAACGTGCTGATGCATTAATGATATTAAAGAGAAACACTATGAGATGACACATCCTACCATTTACTTTGAAATAACCTGTTAGAATAAAGCATTTATTCAGAAAATATTTTGACATTTTTCTTTTTTGAAAGAGAGTGGAAGAACAGTTGATATATTAGACTCATTTTTACACTGAAATGCATGTATCAATATTGAACTGAAAAAAGAGACGTGTTGTGAATTACATCATCTAATAATTCATTTATTTTTTCCAAAGAGTATTACTAATTTTTACTCCGGATGATTTTTCTGAAATATTTCCCGTCCAATTATCACATTTTTTTTTTATAACTGAATTCATTTATTTCCATATTTCATACTTTAATTGTGAGATATAATGATTTCAAATATTTGATAAATAAGATGCTTTAGGTCATGAAATAAGATACTTCATGTCATGAAAGCTGAATGTGACCAGATAAACTTGGTTGCCTTCTAACCAGGAAGTAGTTCAACCAGAATTTGACGTCATGATGATCAGGTAATGTCGTAACCTGGTTGTGACCTGCAAGTAGCAAGATTTTGACCTGGTTGTATCCTAACTATTGATTGGCTGCAACCTGACTGACCTAGCTCTAACCTGGCCATGTCTTCATTCTACAGCTGGTTCTGAGGTAAACAATCAGGGTGATAAATCACAGTTGCTTACGGTGGGACAGGCAGGGTGCAGCGATACGACTGGTTATGGGGACAGCAGCCATGATGAGGAGGAACAGGTGGGAGGAGGAGACACAACTGGCTGTGGAGAGGACAGCCATCGAGATAATGTGCAGTTGGCAGTGCAGGAAATATGCAGGGTCAAGAGGCACAGACGCTTGTGGAAATACATTTGGCTGTGAAGGGAAAATGCAGTGTGAAGATGTGTAGTTGGTCTTGGAGATGGAAACTGGATTAATGAAACACAACTCGTTATGAAGTAGACAGCCAGGTTAAGGAGGTAAAGACAGCTGGGTATGAGAAATACACTAATGGTGGGAAGGCATAGCTGTCTGTGAAGAGAGCAGTAAGGGTCAGGAGACAAAGCTAGTTGTGAGATATATTGAAGATGGAAGACCAGAAAATTTGTTCACATAGAAGGTAAGAAAGGTAAAGGACACGAAGCCAGGGAAGAGTGATCATGGAATCATGGGTGTGAGAGGATGTGAGAGAAACGGATGCATGGAAGTCTATAGAAGCGGATGATATGATGCAGAAAAGGAACAGAGTTGAATGTAGGTGTGACATAGGACATGACTGGCTTCTGGGACAAAGAGGGAGAGGTGATAAGTGTAGAAATGGATATGGAAAGATTAAAAGGTAAGGGGAGTGCCGTTAGAAATTGGAGAAGGATGGAGGGAAGATTAAGAATAAGATTTAGAAGAAAGAGGATAAAATCAGCGGCAGAAAGCTAAAGAGCTGGGAATGGAAAAGAGATATGAGTCGTAGTTAGAAGGGATAAGAATGAGGGGATGAAGGATGGCATGAAGGTGAGGCTGAAGATTACACTGAAATGCCCTTCTGGTTTACAACTCTTCTGATACCTGTAAAAATGATCATCTTTATCCTATCGTCTTTAGTAACTTCTCTGTCAAAAGATTTAGAAAATCCCCACTAAGAGGTTGTAGACAAATAAGATTAGAACGGGTAGAGGAATGACAAGAGCATAGAAATATGAAATATATCGTCATCTATAATGTGGACGTGTGTTTCTTGCATTTCATGAAGAACATTAGTGATAATGCACCAAATGTGTCTAATGGTTCCCATCTCTCTGGTGGCCATAAATAATAATCACGGCATTACTAACGGCATATAATGCTTTTAACCTGTGAAGGAAGTTCGGTATGCTCTCAAAAGAAATAAATAATAAATAAATAAGACAATTCCCCATGTTAACTATATTTACCTTCATTTGTTGTGTCGTATAATGAGGTTATTTTGTAATTACCAAAAGGTTCCAGAGAACAACATTTGAGATACGATATATCCGCAGCTTCAGTTGAAGAGTTTCAATGAATTTGGGACAGAGTACAGCAGTAGAGTGGATAATGTTGTTATGAAAGGACCCCATATGGGAATTATGAAACAGAACTGATAAGCTTCACAGTAGGGATTTTTGGTGTTCATGTGTCAGTTATGGAGCAGACCATTGTTAGAATAACGTGCGACATCCAGGAGCTACATTCAGATCATTTTCACCATCAAAATGTTTGTAACAAATAGACTACAATGACGATATTTGCATTATCTTTCCTCTTCCTCCACTGATAACACACACACACACACACACACACACACACACACACACACACACACACACACACGCACACACACACGAACTCTTAAAATGTGTACGGAAAAAAATTCCAACATGCCGTCAACACAAGATCTTATCATCACTCACCATAACATGGAATCTGGGATTGTCATACATGAAGCATCAGATGCAGAAGGTGATCATGTAATGTTTGAATTTAATCACGTAGGAAGGGAGGATGTAAGCAGAACATAAATGGAGCAAAACTTGAAGAAGTGATATAAAAATGAAAGAAACTACATAAAACATATATTCTATTGCAGCATCAATTGCAAAATTGAGTGCAGTAGATAATAGCCAGGCATTGTTATGGAAGGTTCTGTGAGATTTACATGAAGCACAAGAAGGTACTTTTAGTCTCAAATACTTGGAGAAGGTTAAAGAAGAGAGAGATACGGTTCAATAAAAGTTGTCAAAAAGCGAAGATGGTAACGACGTACTGTGAAAAAGATATGGGCGACACTCCAGCCAATCAGGATTTGTATTGTATAAAAGATCAAGAAACGAGTATAGTTGGATAAGGAAGCAGGAACAGGAAAGATATATAAACATTATTGTGGACACAACAGGCGATATGCAAATCTTTTCATGAATTTCGTAAGAGTGATTCTTCCGTTCAAGAACAGTTAATAAGGGTTAGGTATTCAAGGGGAAGAGATGAAGAGAATGACAAGATGTGATAGAAAATGGAACATCTAGAATAGACATAATTATTATGGTAAATGTTCTGAACTCTTATAAGGCTCGTGTTCTCAATGAAGATTTTCCAGTACATGCTGAGGATATGTACACACAAGTACACTTGATAGACCGCTTGAATTATAGTTTAAGATGTCGCTGAAGTAAGGTACAGTACAGTCATAAGGGGGTGGAGAGAAGTGAATGACATGCCTGTCTCTAAGATAAGGCACTGGAAGGATGCGCTGAAGTCACACACCCAGTCTCTCTGAGAAGCGTGGTCTGTCAAGTACAGGGAAAGATGATCAGAAAGCACATATACGACACCATCGAATGCAGAGATATCATGATTTCAGTCAGAGATCATCATATGTAACGACACCCTTAAATTTTCTACAAAAGAGTGTGCTTGGTTAAGAAGAGAGAGAGAAAAAAATAATGGGTGGATTGTCTGTGTCTGGACTACCAGAAATCTTTTGACATTAATTCATTTGAGGTTGGTAAATGAGATGTATCTTCAGGCAGAAAGAAGGGGCAGACTATTTTGATGGTTAGAAGATTATATCAGTGGAAGGGAACAAAGAACTTATATGGAAGGAGCATTCCTAAATTAGGCTGAGGTCACTAGTGGCGTGCTACAGGGTTCTACTTTGGGATCTTGACCCAAGATACATGTAAATAAGTTACCAGAAGGAGTGGACTCCTACCTGAATAAGTTTGTGGCTACTGCCATGGTCATGATTAAAGTGAAAAATAACGAGGATTGCATGTACTAACAAAGAGACGTAGTCAACCTTCAAAGATGATCTGAGATCTGGATTATGAAACTCAACCTTAGTAAATGTAAAGCAAAGCCTCGACAGGATTCTTATCTGATTGGACATTAGCAGCAGGAATCTATGTGTACGAGAAACTTCCGCCAGAGTTTCATCTTGAGAGAATAGTGAAGGAGAAAACCTGTCTTCCGACAACTACTAGAAATGCATTTAATTGTATACATTGACAAGGAAATATTCAGCAAACTGTTCATATCCTTCATTAAGTCTAAATTAGAATATACTTCTGAAGTTTGGTTACCGCACTTAAAGATGGTCCAGAGGGGTGCAATAAAGTTAGTACAAGAATTAAGAGAAATGAGTTCAGGAAAAGGTTAGATGTCATAAATTTGTCCATAAGGAATGAAAGAAGAGCAAGGGATGACTTGATCGCAATATTTTTGAATCTTTGAAGACTTTAATGGCGTAAACAATGAATACTTATTTGAAAGGTACAATGCTAGAGCCAGAAGACTTAACATGAATTAAAGCAATAAACTTGTTTAAATATGTGTAATATATGTAATATGAGTAGTAGATGGATCAAGTAAACTGACTGATGAAACTGAATGTGGACATCATACAGAAGCAGAGCAAGTTCACCAGAATGGGCCCCACGAGAGTAAAACTCCCTTCCCTTAGAATATGAATAGGAAATTACACACATACATGTATAGCCTGCCGAATAAGTTCACAGAAAGTCCGAGAGAGTTGACGGGTGTAAGGTAAGGTGGAGATCTGGTAACACTGCGTAGTATGAGGCGCCGTGTATGTAAGCTTTATAATCAAAAGGCTTATAATTATGATGAAAATCGTTTGTCTTACATATAGTAGTAAGATATGAGGAGTAGGCTTACGGCTATGATGAAAATCGTTTGTCTTCCATATAGTAGTAAGATATGAGGGGATGAAATATAACACATGGATCAGAATTCAAATATAAAACATCCGTTGTGTGTGTAGTAGAATCATACATAGACTTGTCCGTCGCGGTTATCGTACAGTGATGGGTGGCGAAAAAGTAAGTTTAGATACCTATGAAAGAACACAGAGTCCATTTAACACTTCAGTGTCATGATTTAGATGTATAACATTATGGAACGTTTGATTATGAAGGGTAAATATAGCAGATAATTCCAGACCACGTTCGATACTGGTTACAGAACAAGTGGGGGAGAGAGACCAAAGGATAGGTTGGGTGGGGGAGGGGTGGTGAAGAGAAACAAGGGTTGTACGGTTAGGGGGAAAGATTAAAAATGGAAACAGAAGAGAAATTATTTTGAAATAGCACATTTCTTAATAACGCTGATTATTATCATCACCATACTAGTCAAATTCATTGATAACCATATCTACGGTACTCATTTACCTCGACGAATTTTCGGCTACAGCAGCGAACTTGTCACTCAATATTCACTTCCCTACACACACTCGTCGTGAAACATAAACTCACTTTTACGCCCTGACCCACTCGCACCAACTCTCCCTCTCATATGATCATTCAGCGTTTCAGCTTCAAATAATGGTTGAAACAGTGTTGTTCATACGAACTTGAAAACCATGGTACGAACGGGGTTTACCTTCATGGCTTGGCAAATGCAGAGTGAGAATGTATGTGGTCTTAGAATTATCTTTAACACCTGAAGAAGGTGTTAAAGATTTTTCGGTTGGTGGATGTAACTTAAGTTGACGGCCTTAATGACCCTGGCAGTTCACATGCCTAAAAGCCCAAACAACCAACCAACCGTCCTTACATTCGACAGCAGGCGCAAGTTTGACATCATTGGAAATGGACCGCCTTCGTGATAAACTAACTCGCAGAAGTAGAAATTAGGAAGGTAGGTAGGTGGGTCCGCCTCTGACATAGCACTGGAACTTGGCGTTTAGCAGAGTACATTTTACAAGTGTTGGAGGAGATGGCTTGAGGAGGGGAACTTATGAGATCGTTCGAGGTCAGGCGCATCCAAGAAAACCATAACTGAGGAAGATCAACGTATCCTTGCAGTAGTAACAGAGGACTCAAAGACCAGTGCTGTAGCTCTCCAGAACGACCTGCAACTCCAACTTTCAGTCTGTACAGTGCATCATAGGAATCCCGCCAAAAAAAGAAAAAACTAACCGAGCGACACCGCATGGAGAGGCAACGCTTCATACAGCGCTTCGTGTATGAAGATATGCACTTTTGGGGACGGGTTATAGACGGGCTATATTCTTTGATAAGAAAGCTTTTTCATCTAGCACACATGGGAGGCAACTTTGCTGGCGCGCAAATGGGACAAATTACGAACTGGAGAATATCTGCGAAGTCGCCAGAAGCGGTCACGTCACCTGCAACATCTGGTGATGGCTTTACTTATATGGGCTAGGGGAAGTAGCCGATACTGAAGGGTGCTTCACTGCAGAGATGTATCTTGTGATACTGGAGGAAGTGATGCTACCCTCGGTTCGTGCCATGGCTCTACCCTATCCAGAAAGGATAGTATCTACGCAGGTAGGTGAAAAATTCGCAGCTTGAATAAAGCTGCATCCCTGAGTAACCAAACACATCCCATATGCCCCTTCTTCCTCATCTCACCCCCGTCAGCATAATACTCCATCACGTTTGTTCAGACACATCCATCACTATCATTCTCTTGAATCTACGATGTATTCCATCACAGTCCTCACTCGTTGCACATGACATGTCCCCACATATTATTATATACCGCTACTCTACCATCATCTGTGGCTAACAAATACGGCAATTGATAATCGCAGCCATCCATTAATAATATTGTTGTCCATCCCATATCTCATGGGATATGAATACACTATCAATTACAATCACTGTCTTTACATAGAAATTGTTACTTTAGATAGAACACTCACACTGCGATTAATAACCTTACTGCAGTTACTATCATCCTAAACTTTAATGTCAGTTAAGAATGTAGAGGAAGCATCAATCGTAAGATTTCATTAATATCAAGAGTAAGCTTAAGAATTTTGTTTGAGGACAACAGCCACACTATCCATTGAGCAAGTATCGTTCGCCGATGGTGTTCCGAGCAACCGACCACTGAGCTACTGGACTGGCTGTCGAACGGATGTGACATGATTCCCATCGAAAACTGCTGGAGACTGATGGTTAACGCATGGGAGCAGGGCCAGGGGAGGACGAGGTGCCGAATTGTGCAGCATCTCATGCACGAATGTGAACTGCTACCCAGACATCAAGCGACCGTATATAATTTGGTGTCAGGAGGTCATTAATGCTGAAGGGGGATGGTCAAGTTATTAGGAGTTTTCATTACTCTTCCTCTACCCTCAATGAACCATTACCTATCATATCTCCCTCACCACCTCACATATCCACAAGAACATATAACTGAAATATGTTGTTAGGAAAAAAAAATCTAATCATTTTTTATGTTTTTTTTTATTTCGTGATTTATCCAGAAAACATCACAAAATACGGCATACGGTTCAAATGTTATATGAATGCAATATGAACTGTCATACTACTACAAAGACCAATGATTCGTGTAAATGGCATTTAACTCAGTGGAATACGTATTGTTAGCCAGTATAAACAAACGAAGTGGCAACATACGATATCGACACGTGCAGCAGGTAACGACATTATTATAATTCCCAAGTTTTAACCTTAGCTAACACTGGGTCTACAGTGAATATTGTTTTTAGATAATCGCAGTATCTGATAATGGTTAATACATTGAATGTCTGGGATTGGTGTGTGTGGTCTTGATGTGTGGGAAGAGTGAAGGAGGTAGGCAGGTGGCCATTATGTTTTTACAGCGTAGGATACAATAACCCAGAGACATGTTCGTTTTTGCAGACATCTGCTGACCTTAAGGTTGTTGAGACTAACAGATGGTTACAACTCACTTATGAAGGGCAAAATATATGTTGTGGAAGCAATGTTAGTGATTAAAAATGTTGATACAAGCAAATTAAACCTAAAAATACATTTAAAAGGCGAATCCTGGTAACGACATTGGTAATGCACTGAGCGCACTGCTCTGTGACACATCTTAAAGTGACGGGTAATAATAACAGATATGGTTAATAGTATTAATGTAGACCTAAGGATGTAAGTGTTCTTACTGTAGTGCCCACATAACTGAAACATGTATGGATCAATTACATGGAATCCGGCACGTCATACACACGCACATTTGCTGAAATGTAAATATGTCTGTCAATCATTACTCTGTTTAACATGAGCCATCAACGTAGCGCCTGGACTGCAGGGCCAAGATGTGATGTCCTCGTGGGTTTGATGGGAGGAGGATGGACTAGCGTGTCCTGTTAACATAACCTCTTGAATCTTCTACTCTCAATCACTGTGTTAGTGAATGGAACCGTTTGACTTGCCTCCAACACCTCTAAACCCACAGAAAATACCACCGATTTCAATCATTTCCCTAGTCACACACATTTCTCCAGTGATACATACATAATCAAGGAAGCGGATACTATAAGTTGTCTACTGCATTATACTTCTCAACTGAAACATGTAACACACTGACAGAAGAAGAAAAAAATCCAAATTTCTTTTCCAGTGTGGTCCTAATGTAGTGTAGGGGCTCCTTGTAAGGTGGGCAACATTACAGTTTATCTCGTACATTTGGCAGTGAAGTTTTCCCACTGTTACCAGACCTGTACCCATACCCAACAACTGTTGGGTCTCCGCGAATTTCCTCTGCAGACTGTACGCTCGCTCAAAAAACTATCGCGCAGGTGGGGTGCGATGTTTCTGTAAATGATCGCTACAGCCCATGATGCCTCGGGAAGGTTGGTATGCCTTTCTGTGTGGCCAGGAAATGAATAACGTATGATTTCTTTCTATTTAAATATATAATTGCAAACACACAACATATAAACATTACTTATGTTTCACTGTAATATCAAAGTGAAATTAAATGACTTTGTTTGGAATACATATATTTATTTACCATCATTCACATACCATGTAACGCATCATGGACTAGCAACACGAGGAAGAGTTGTCATGTAGGATTTTACTTGTGGATCGACTCGTCTACGGAAACCATTATCTCGAAATAAGGTTGTGCGTCATGATAAGGAGTAAGATGTTTGTATAGTGTATTGAAACTGACGCCAATGATGATATATTACCCTTTACTCCATTAATGTTGCAATCCCGTTGTCTTCAGATAAGACAAATGTCATCTTTTCTACAATGCTGCCATTACACTTACAATGTTTCGAAGTATGAATCACACCTCCCTAACTCTTCTCATGGAACTGTGAACACCGTGGCAGTGGTTATCAAAATTAACGTGGGACGTTACAATCTTGACCCTCCCAGTCACTATGGAAACCTCGCAGTCTCAGCGTGCAGCTATAATCACACTCCATACTGAAGGTTATAGTATCTCCGAACTCGCAAGACAAGTAGGTGTCCACCGTAGCACTGTCACGCGATGGATCGAGCGACATTTGGCAACTGGTGCCACAAGTAACCTAAGTAGGAGTGGCCGACCACGTTGCACTTCTGCAGAGGAAGACGAGGTAAAACATAAAAAATCTAAATACAGTATATATAATCCATGCATATACGGTAATTTACAAACTTTACTTAAAATAATATTGTGATAAGTCCTGTCGTAAAGAGAGTTTACATAACCAAGAAATAGTCTTAACCATTATCTTAAACTAGGCCATAGGTGCTGCCACTGCTGTCGCACCATTCACGTCGGCTGTAAAGTTGAGAGATGACCTTGGCCTCAACTGCACCGTTCAAACAGTCCGCAACCGACGCCACTCCTCTGGACACCACGCTCGAAGACCAGCTACGAAACCAAATTTGAGTGAAAGCAACATGGAGGCCAGGGTGGAGTATGCCATGGAATACGCACACAAACCTATTGAATTCTGGGAGAGGGTAGTGTTTTGTGATGAAAAGACGTTTTGCAGTGACAGTCCTTCGTCAACACAATATGTATGGAGGAAGAATGCAACGAGGTTAATGTTATGTGTATAATGACTGTTAATAATTAATAGTAAAAGAATATTTAGACACAGATAATAAGATTAATAAATACGTATCATAAAATCATACAACATGACAAATTGCTGGAACATTTCTGCGTGTCATAGATAAAATTCAAATAGGGGCCTACTTATTTCATATAAGAAAAACATCAATACTCAACAATAAATGTAGTTTTTTCTCTATTCTTTTTATTGACTCAGTTCTATGCAATGCATAAATTATGATGCCCATACTCTTTCTCTACCAGATACGAAGCACACCATGTTCTAGGTAGCAGGAGGAGTGGACGAGTCAGCGCAGGATTGTTTGGATGGATGCATGCTAGTGGCGTTGGTGAGCTGGCTGATGTTGGGCCTGGTCACTTC